>ML429433.1:0-18495 GCA_005239525.1 Nicotiana knightiana
ATATATATATATATATATATATACTCCAATAACATAAGTCACTAAAAATGGAAGTCCAAAATCGTCACCATTTAATTTTGAACTTCATTAGAACAATAAATGGAATTATATATAGCACGCGAATTAGCAATCGTATGTACTCGATATCATCAATTTTCCAAGATCATCATTTATGTTTTTTGTAATATCTTAAAGTTTTTAATTAATTAATTTATTTGTATTAAATCCTTACTTATTTGAAATATATATAAATTTTTAATATTAAATATATCGTATAAATTCATTGAATTGTGTAAAGTTTTATTTTACAACTCAAGTTTTTAATATTGTATTTGTATAATTATTTTAAATATATTATTGAGATGGGATACAGGCGCAAAACGCGTACCTTAAGACTAGTATATTTAAAATTATGAATCCCACATTTAAAAAAATGGTTACTTGTAAATATCCTTTTGACAACGTAATATAAATTTTAGAAATGACATCAAGTAAGTTTCTTCTACTTTTCGTGATGAATAATGAAGACTAGTATACACTCTATTTCATATTTTACGAGAAAAAAGTACATTAAACTTTTATTCCATGACTTCTACAGTTCTTTTTGGTCTTTTTTTTTTTTTTTAATTAATGTTGTGTTTATAATGTTGTACTAAGCGAAGATCTATTGAAAATAATATTTCTATCTCCACAAGGTAGATGTGAGATTTGCGTACACATTTTCTTCCCTATACCCGCTATTTGAGATTACAATGGATATGTTGTTCTTTGTTGTTATTAGGCTCGCGGTGTCGCATTGACAATCGCATAGCGAGGAATCCAAGTTACGGGACGTGGTCGTTTCTGTGGGAGTATTTTTAAATTTTTAAATAGCCATGTGTCTTTTTATTTTATCAGTGTCCTATCTATTTCAAAGTGGCCTCTTCCTTGAAGCCTTGTGACCAAATACTCTTAGATAACTGGTACATGGCAAAAGTATGCGGATTGTTTTAAAGATTGTTTGACAAATGACCTTGCTAAGCCAAATATCATTTTGCATGAAATGTGTTGGCGTCTTGCATGAAGGAAATTTGACAAGTAAAACACGCGTCTCGTGCATAAGCTTTCCTTAGGCCTATTTATAGCTAGGGGTGGCAGTTTGAGCTCAAACCCATCCAACCCGCCTAGTAATTAATGGGTTGGTCTACAAATATTTTAGCTCATGGGTCTATTTGGGCTGAGCCCAAGTTAACCCATTATTTTTTATAGGCTATTCTGACCCATTAAGTAGCCCAAATACAACCCATAAAACTCACCAAAAACAAAGGGATTTAAACTCAACTTATCTAGAAATTTACGTAGTTGCCCCAAATTTTACTTTTTTTTTTTTTTTTTTTGTATTTTCAATTTTCTATTTTTTTTCCTGCACCGCACACCTGCCCCTACCATGCAAACCCCCTAAAAAAAAAATCTTTTTTACTTTTTTTTTTGTATTTTTAATTATTTTGTGTTTCTACACCCCCCTAACCCCCCTGCGCGATAACTCCCTCAATTTTTTTTTTACATTTCTTTTGTATTTTTAATTTTTTATTTTTTTATTTTTCTGCACCACCCACCCACCCTATTTCCTACCCCTCCCCCGTGCACACGCTAACCTCCTCAATTTTTTTAACTTTTTTTTTTGTATTTAACGCAATAGGACACCAATATTTTGCTCAATAAGTGCCTCCTAAATTTTTTATATGCATGGTGCCAAGTTATTTAAATTAATCATTTTCAAAGTATACGCATATATATGCAAGAAATTTCTGTTGAAATTTACGGGGTCCGACAACCCCTCAATGTTATACATAGGTCTACTTTTGGTCATGCTTTCTTGGCATTTTCACTATATATACTCTGCTAGAATAGTTTTAAAAGGAAAAAGAGAAAAGGAGAAAAATTAACTTTTTTAGTTAAAATGTTAAAAACCTGTGGCAAAATTCATTTAAAATGATTTTTGGGAAGACTAAGAAAAAGAGAATACTCAATTACTCCTTATAATCCAATTTACAACAATTCCTAACCCCGATCAAAAAGTTGATAAAATCATCCTCGGGCCCATGTGTCCGGATTCCGAAAACTTTTCGAAGATAAGCTTTACTCATAACCTCACGAACTCAAATATATAATTTATTCCCAATTCCATGCCCAAATTCGTGGCCAAAATCCAAAAATATGAACTCTTAGGTTTTCTACCAAAACCCCAAGTTTTCACTAATTTTTCATGTTCAAATGCATAAATAGTCATGTGATTAACTCAAACTAGCATAAACCACTTACCTCAAGCTTGGTGGTGAAAAATGACACTCCCAAGTTTCTCCAAATCGGCTCCCATGGAGGAAAAATGGTGAAAATGAGCCAACCCTCGCTTTTAAAAGAACACACTGCCCAGCCCGCTTCTCGCACCTGCCGGGCATAGACCACTTCTGCGGCCCCGTTTCTGCGGCCCCGCTTCTGCGACGCATGTGCCGCTTCTGCAGTCCCAGGTTCAGGTCCAACAGTCCGCTTCTTCGGTCTTCTCAGTGCAGATGCGCACCCGCATCTACGGTAAACTTCTGCATCTGCGGTCACTGTCCTTCTTCGCCCAAACCGCATTTGCGACCCCATGGTCGCTTCTACGGCTCCGCACCTGCGGCCACAACCTCGCAGGTACAGTTACACCAGACATCAGCTGCCTCAATTCATCCTCAAATTCCAAAATTGCTCCGTTAACTATCCGGAATCCACCCGAGGCCCCCGGGACTCCCGTCCAATCACACCAACCAGTTCCAAAATATAATACGGACTTGCTCGAGGCCTCAAATCACAGCAAAAAACGCCAAAACCACGAGTCGCACTCAAATTCAAGATTAATGAACTTTAGAACTTCCAACTTCAACATTCGATGTCGAAACCTATCAAATCACGTCCAATTGACCTCAAATTTTGCACACAAGTCATATATGACATTACAGACCTATTCCAACTTACAGAAATCAAAATCCGACCCTGATATCCAAAAGTCCACTTTCGGTCAAACTTCTCAAAAACCTTCAAATTTCTGACTTTAGCCAAATGACTCTAAAATGACCTACGGACCTCCGAATCCACTTCCGATCGTGCCGCGCTCCCAATACCAGAATCATCATACGGAGCTATTCTCAGACTCGAAATCCCAAACGGACATCGATAACACTGAAATGCACTTCCATCCAAATTTATGAAATTCTTCTAAAATGCTAACTTCCACAATATGCGTCGAAACGCTCTCGGGTCATCCAAAACCCGATCCGCACATACGCCCAAATCCGAAATAATCATACGAACCTGCTGGGACCTTCAAATTCCTATTCAGAGATCGTTTACTAAAAAATTCAATCTTAGCCAATTCCTCCAACTTAAAGCTTCCGAAACGAGAATCTTTTTTACAAATTAATTCCAAACTCCCGAAATTAAACTTCGGCCATGCGTATAAGTCATAATACCTTAAGTGAAGCTACTCATAGCCTCAAACTGCTGAACGACGCACTAGAGCCCAAAACGACCGATCGGGTCGTTACAGTTGTGCTATATAGATTGATTTGGGTTAATATGGAATCAGAATATTTTCTATCCATATATCTATCAACCACAACCAATGAGAGAGCAAAGTGTTTTGCTTTTGAAATCATGGTCTTACAAGAAAAGACACCCATGTTCTCTGACACCTCATTCTTTTGGCACGAAGCTTGAGCTAACATTTGAACTAAACATAAATAAATTTTCAAGAACAAGAGGACTCAGGTTCGATTTCCAGAATTCTAACGCTCAGATCTGCATTTTTATCAGACTAATAGAACACAACCATGTCATGGCTGCAAAATCACTTGTGAATTGTCTCAAAACCCAACTTTGACAATATAGAAGTTGAAAATTATCACTGGTTCTATTACTCAAAAAAGAGGAAAATGCAACGTGCCAAAAACACACAGAGGCAAGTTTATGGTTGAAGTTGCCGATATCGGATTGAAAACATATGGAGATTAATGCTTATTTTTACATGAACTTAGTGACTTATTCGAAGTATCTCATGAAAAAGGGTTGTTAGTTTGGCTGCTCTAGAAAATCATCATAGTGAAATGAGGGGTTTAATTGGAAAGGGGTAATTTTTAAGTGGTCGAATACGGATCTAATTAGGGGCAGGTTAGTAGAATCGGGTATTTTAATTTGGGGTGGGTATCTTTAATCCTGAGGTGCCACGTGGCAGTCCGTCCAATTGAGGAGATATTTGAATGATAATATAACGATAGGGGTTGAGATGACTAAATAGAATAACAAAGGGTATCTTTAAACATTTTTCGTAGGACAAGGATATATTTGACCCTTCTCCGATAAAAAGCTTCACAGTCCACTCATAATGTACTCACCAGTGCTTACTGGTTACAGATTCCTGATCCAGAGCCTGAGCGTGAGTAATCCATCAGTACCTCACACTTACATGAAGCAAAATATGATAGCAGATCAATTTGCACATTTCAAAGTGGAACTGGCGGGAAGCAATATCATCTTTTTGGCTAATCCTCCGCACTTCATTTGGACGCAACTCATGGAAGACAAGCAGAGCCATACGACACTTTAAGATGGCTAGTATAAACAATCTCGCTATGCAGAGATCACAACAAATCTTTTGTACATTGTTGGACGTGCCTTCCACAAGCACAGCCTCCAGCATAATACTGTGCAATGAATCCGTCAGAACAACTAGCTCTAGTACTCATCATCAAATACAAAGTCACAATAGTGCCGATGGTAGATCTAACAGGCTTTTTGTACTTCTGCCCGAGGGGAGTGGGGCAGACACTCCCTATAGTTAATATAAAGTAGTCTTTTAAATAAATTTTAAAAAAGAAAAATCCTTTTGGTGTCCTGTTTGTCCACATCAGACACGTGTTACCTTTAATTTCTAATTTAACTACGATATTTATTTTAGATATAGACAAAACATATTATCTACTTTGATAAACTCAAAGGACTCACGAAGAAAATATTCTAGGGTGGATTCTAGATCTACGTTAAAAGACTTTCTTATCATTTTTAAGGAGAAGGGATAAACCAATTGATCAGAAATATATTACTGTCTGGTCTCAAAAATTTTAACATTTTTTTTTAAACTTGTGATCTATAATAAAATATAAATATTTATGTGATTATAATAATTTTATTAATAATAAAATAAAAATAAAAATAAAAATAAAAATTAAATTATTTTAAGTATAAAATAAAGTCATTCTCTTTTAATAAAATAAAATACAAAAGGTTTCCCATATAAATGGAGCAGACAAAATATATTCTACTATTCTATAAGTGAGAGTTAAGCAGCTCTCCACCAACATGCTAGCTTGCCCATGAGGGTATTTTCAGTATTTCTCAAATTTTTGTGTTGTCATGATTGTCACACTTTCTTTTTTACTATTCCGGATTAATGAAGGGTAATAAATGAGTTTTTCTACTTTAAGTGATATTATTTAGATTTTGGATTTATTTTAGTTTTCAGAGTCGCCACCCGGATTTTTGACGATGTTCCGAGACACCGTTTTATTGAAATCCCAAACCGAGGAAAATTAAACTCTGCTTTAAGTTGTCTGCGTACCAGAAATCCGAGTAAAGAATTCTATTAACCCGAGAGAAGGTGTTAGGCATTCTCGAGTTCCGTGGTTCTAGCACGGTCGCTTAACTATCAATATTTGGCCTAGTTATCTGATTGTTTACATGTGTTTAGCCTATTGTGCCTTTTAACCCTTTTTCAAATTTTTAGCCGCTTTTAATATTTGTGAATTTATCTTGAAATAAGTCACGATGGCGTGCACTTGTTTGTTTTTGGACGTATTACAATTACGCCACATGAAATTCACCCGCAATTGCAACACACGATTTTAATATAATTTGAAGTTGAAGACGGGGACATGAGTTATCGCACCCGAGTGTAGATTATGTAGTCAAGACTATGGTCGTGACGATTTTATGGTGCCTATTTGAGGCGATGTTTGATTATTCTTTATGTTTTCTATTGAAGGAGCATTTTGGTTTTAAGATCAATTTTAGGACGTTTTATGAATTTATCTTAGACAAGTCACGATGGTGTGCACTTGTTGTTTTGAACACATGGCAAACACGTCACATGAAATGCACCTATGATTGCTATGTGCGTTTTTGTTTAGTTGTTTGGAGTTGAGGGTCGGGGGCATGAGTTGCCGCTCCCGAGTGTAGGTTATGATAATTTGAGATAATATTCGATTTTATCAAATTTCAAACTAAAAGGTATTTTCAACCTAAAGGATATGTAAGAGATTGTTTGAACCTAAATTCACTTAGTCTAAAGGATAAGATGTTTGGGCTATGGCCATTTTTAGCCCCGAATTGTTTCTCCTCAGGACATCCTAATTTTGGTTACTTTTGTAATAAGAAATGAAGCTAAGTACATCGATTTAAGACATGCAAATGAAGAGGGATCTAAAATTCACTAATTCATAAGGAACATGTTCCAAAAACCAAATAAACGCATCTAATTGCAACAAAATATTTTTGATTGAACAACTTTATTAACTTCAGAACAGCCTAAATCTATGCTGTTTATTTCACAAATCATGCACACTGATTTCTTTATGTTGTTCTGATTCTGGAAATTTACAAGCACTGTTGAATAGCAGATTTCCATTTTTTGTGTAGACTTTTGAAATTCTTTCTGAGCTAAAATGGTTGTTTTCTACAAATTCGATCGTTATCTAAATAAAAACTGTAGAGAAAGATTTTTTTTTTTTACAAAAAAAAAAACGCTAATAAATTTGTTAACCCGAATCTGAATATTCCAACACTTAAAACCATGCAATTGAGTTTGTAAATAAAATAGTTTTTGAGGAAAATAAAACATGTGGGCTTTTTCAAGCTCCACCAGGCCATTGTCAATGGCCTGGGCCTAAAAATTAACCATAGCT
The DNA here is from genome assembly GCA_005239525.1 of Nicotiana knightiana. Classification (NCBI taxonomy): domain Eukaryota; kingdom Viridiplantae; phylum Streptophyta; class Magnoliopsida; order Solanales; family Solanaceae; genus Nicotiana; species Nicotiana knightiana. Next base: position 6,972 of record ML429433.1, read on the forward strand.
GCTCTCGTTCGAGTCCAGTGGACTCAGACGACTCTGGCCCACTTATGCCCATTTCTTTAGACTTACATGGGTACATACATACATGACCGAAAAAATACTGCTGATATAGTGAATATAGAGTCCAGTTTCATATTATAATGCTTCTAAAAGAACGAGTATAGATGAATTACAGAGCTTCAACTTCTATAAAGATACATTTTATTTTTTCTACAAGAAAGTAAACTGAAAATTGCAACTTCTAACTAGTTGATCCGACTTGAATCTCCTCATGGCTATGCACTTGAGCCTCCTTTTGCAAGTTGTAAACACCCCAAAAGCTAGGTGTGTTATGCATCTACTAAGGCAGATTTGACCATGAAAGGGGTCAAACTTGACTTTAGTAATGCTATACTAAATAGTATCTAAGAGAAACATCCTTTGTGCATTTTTCTTGGAATAAATCTGACCATGAAAGAGCCCAGATTCAATTCCAGTGATGCCACCCTATTAGACACGACAAATCAACAAGTATCCATACAAAGACTTTGACTACTCTAGGCATTTTTTAAGGAGTGAATCTGACCATTTTGGGGGTTCAGATTCCCTGCTTTAATGCCTTTTCAACCATGCAATTTGTACCCTTAAAAGGGGCGTAATTTCAGTAAGTAACTAATGTTTGTGCACTACTATGGGGTGAATTTGACCATTAGAAGGTCAAATTCATTTACCCTAGTGCAGATTATCTCAGTAAGACTGAGGCAGATACAAAGCAAACATCCAGCTCATTTTTATGGGTACTAACAACACAAAATTCATAGTCTAAACACAAAGACAGAAACCAAACTATACCAGCAAAATAACTTCAAAAGATGACAAATACATCAGGTTCATCTACCCATAAATCTTAACTGATATGTTAAGCATACCCTTGAATGTTTGCTCATTACATTTTCAGATTTTTCATACAAAAGGAAGAAGAAAGAAATTTCAGTTACAAAAGAAATAACAGATTAACACAGCAAATAGAAGAAAAAATATTTGAAAATTTCATTAAGAGTGAATTGTTACATACCTTTTCAAAGAGAAAGATAACAAAACTTAACCAAATAAAGGTCAAGCAAAAGGAAGAAAAACCCCAGCAACAACAAACAGAAAACCCAAAAACCAGACAGCCCAGCTGGAATAGACCCAGAAGTTTGAATATGAATACTTAAAACTCCCAAAAATCAGAATCCCAAAGAAGAAACAAAATCTGAGAACCAAGCAATATGTTGATGAACTTTTGTTCAACGAAAATCAGATTTTTCTCTATGTTGTCTATTAATATTTTTGAAATTTGTTTGTGAGCAGCAACTGCTATGACTTTCTGTGTTTTCAGATGTTTTCAGTAGTAAAGGTCTATTTTTTCAGTAGTAAAGGTCTATTTTTCAGTGGTAAAATGCAGAGAATTCCCTTCAAAAAAATATGTCCTTTTCAGAGGACTAGGTAAGGTATTTATAGGGGTATTTGGGATAGGGTATGCTTAGCATATTCCCTATCCAATAAGCTGAAAATAGTACAAATGCAGCTGTCAACCTTATCCTTTTGGGACAGCTGCACCTATTCTAGAAAATTCTAGCCCCTGAAATTACCCTTTTAACCCCAAAAAGTCTGATTTCCTTATTCTGGAAGGTTCTTGGGTTGTTACACCCAAGATTCCTTAGCTAAAAATCCTAAATCACCCCTCAATACCTCTTAGAATTATATTTTTAGTAATTAAGGATTATATTATTTACTAAGTTGATTTTAAGTAATAATCAATACTTAATGAGGTCACTTAAGTTAATTTCTAGGTTGAAGAACTTGAGCATGAATTAAATTTAGACTTAGATTTAACTGTGATCAACTCAATTTGGAAAATTAGGCATAATCATCCTATTTGAGTGATTAATTCAATAATTAACCTTAACCAAGTTGATTTTTAACACCTATCTAAGCGAGTTACTTTTAGGAATTAAGTTAGGTCTTTCGACTTAGGTTAATTACATTATTTATTTCAGTTTCAGATGCATACTTAATCAGTCAAGTATAGTTATCTCTTTATTACCTAATTAATAATTACCTAATCGATTAATTTGGGTGGGTGATTAAACTTTTAGATCATACTGAAATCAAAAGACAAATTAGGGTAAATAGGTTTAGGTTTGAACACAATACAACAAATCAGTCTAGATCCTAAAACCCATAAACTAAGCAGGGAATCAATCAATGACAACTGCAGTGATTATCTTTCGCAAATTGCTACACCAAATTAATTACCAGAAACAGTTACACATGTACATGATTTGGTTTTATTTAGAATTTTAAGACTACCTTCCTCTAATCAGACAGTTTTGAACATGAATTAAGAAACCAGACAGAAAAATTACGAATCTTAACTAAACTACAATGATGAAAACAGTAACATAAACATGTGTACTAAAACAGTCACGCATACGATTTTATTAAGAAAAACGAAGGAAAGACAGAAAGGGAAGGGGGGGATACTAGTAAGAATGATTTGGGTGAACTCCGGCGAGTTCGAAAGAGACTCTAACTCGCCTGAATCGATGGCTCTTGTCAAGAGCCTTCGACTCATGTGAGTTTGAGTCAAAGAGTCATGGTAAATCGACTTTACAAGGTTTAGGTTTTTTTTTGATTTTCAGATTTGAAATAGGTTGAAATAGAGTGGTTCTTTGGGAAAACTAAACCTAGGAGGTGATTGGGGAGGTGAAGGATGTACTAGGGTGAAATTTTGGTGTCGATTGGTGGAGATCCGTCGCCGGTAGGCTATTTACGGCCGACGGAGGCGGTGAGTGTTTGAGGGCGGCTAGGGTTTGGTCTAGGGAGAGAGACGAGAGAGTGGGGGGGTGTTCTGGGGCCGAATGGGGCGTGGGGGTAAGGTTTGGATAGTTTTATACTTAGGCTTTGGGGGGTTCCCAGCCGTTAGATCTTAGGAGATCAACAGCTGGGGTCTGCTGTGACTTAAACGAGGTCGTTTGGTGTAATGGGGGGCCAGGCCGGGTCAGAGGGGATTAGGCTGGGTATTTTTGATGGGTAGAGGTGCTTGGGCCTGGGTAAATCAGCCCAGGTCCGAATTTAGGCTGAAATTCACAATTAACTAATTAATTTTAATTAAGTTTAAACTAAGAAAAAGTTTAATAATTAGTTCTAACTTAATTTTGTCCAATTTGTACACTGATTGATCAATTAATTAAGAGTAAAATATTTAATTTGATAAGCCCAATCATTTATAGAACAAATTCCACAATTGGCTAAAACAAAGTGATTAAATCCAGAAATTAAACATTTAAACTAATTTATTATATTTCATTATTAGTTACAATAATAATTAAGGTTACGCACCTAATTAGGCGACTTTAAATTATTTACAAATTTAAAAGGCGAATTATGATTACATAATGTAAAATTAATTCTCAAATTCAATAAAAATCATAAAATTAAATAATTTATTGAATTTTTAGGATTATATAGTAGGTAAAAATCACGTGCTCAAATAGGATGCCCCGCGCAATTTTTTGAGCCTCCTTTACATATCTGATGTCAGCAAAGGACACGACCCCCATTAGCGGCCTTTTGATGTTTATCATGACCATGTGGATCCCAATTTAATTTATCATTCAAAATAACCAGCTCTCTATTTGAATTACATATCAAATAACCTTATTTAAGAGTACCTTGTAGTTAAGTTTGACTTTTTATGTAGTTATATATAGGATTTACAAAAAAAAGAAAAAGAAAAAAAAGAAAAAAAAGAAATGTAGGGAAACTTTGATTATTCATGATCACTGAACTTATCATCCGAATAAAAAAGGATTAGATAATTATTTATAATTCAAATAAAAGAAATATGAGAGAAAACAGGTTGACTCAATCCAAGTATACAACTTAGTCGAGATTGATCAGATACCAAAGAAGAAAAATGCCACATAACTCAAGAATCAAATAAGGTAAAACTAATATTCCTCGTGGTATTTCTAAAGATAAGAACTTTACATGAAAAGAGAGCGATAATGCACTGAAGGACCAAAAAATTGATCCTAAATAAATATAACAAGGGTTCTGAGTAATAACGAGGATAGTGACTTAATCACTAAAGGGCTAAGTCTTTCCCATTCCATGGTCCACGATTAGTGTTGTCACTTCTCACAACTTTGACCAGTTAAGATACTACGTAAAACATTCAGGCAACGAGTAGTATGAGCACACAAGAGTCAAAGAAGATTAACAATAAAAATAAAAAACCATTAAGGACATGGATAAGTAAGCTAGAATAATAACATAGCAGTGATATATTCTGCTTCCTAAGAACACAACTATCGGGGAGGGAGCTGGTAGGGTTGCAACAACAAAAAGTACATTTTTAATTAGTTTCATTTTAATTTGACTTTTGATGTAGCTTAAAAGGTTATCAATTTGTATTCTTAGTTTTGAAATAGTTTGAATCAAATTGTATAGATTTCTTCCAACTTTGTTTTATGACCTGTAAACAAAAGTTTTTTTATGTTAAATAAAAAATTAATAAGGTTCTTGGGCCCGAGCTACCTCCGACTAGTTACTACTATAAGGGGTTGTTTGGTAGGATGCATTAGCTTTGTGTATTAATAATACATTGTTTGGTACACTTTTTGAACATAAGCATTAGTTTTGCAAGCATTCATTATACACCCTATTTGGTATTATCCTATGCATAACTAATACATAGAAAACCATGGTATTAGGAATGCAATGGGTTTTAATGCATGCATTAGCTTAGTTCAAGACAAAATTGTTCTTCAAAATTTATGCTTGATTAAAATATGCTATTATATTAATGAAAATTTAAAATAATTCAAATATTGAGAAATAAAATTATATCTGTCACGACACAAAATCCCTAAGGTCGTGATGGCGCCGAGCATCATTGTCAGTCAAGCCAATCATTTATTAATTGAAATAATTCCCGGTTTTAAAAATTATGAAATATATTTCCTTTCACTTTATGACATATTAACCAAATCAAATCTGTTAAGTAAAACAATGGTTTGAATACCATACTTTAGCAAATATATCCCAACACATCCCCGAACCCGGTGTCACAAGTACATGAGCAATTTCTAAGAATTTATACAATCACTACAAAGCCTGTTCGAAATACAAATTGGACAAGAAAATTTAAAATGAAAATAAATACAATACGAGGAAGACTCTGTCAGCTGCGGGTCGCCTCCGGATGATGCAGCTCGCCTAAGTCTCCAAATCCTCCACATTGCTATGAAAGTACCTGTGCAATAAAATGCACAACAAGTGTAACATTGTGAACAACTAATTTTTGACCACATCCAAATTCTATACTATTTTAGTGTAAATATTCCTTTTAGGTCTAATCTTGATGTTTTAAACTTTTATCTTACTCTTAGTAGATTTTATTTTAAAAAAAATTAGTCACATTCTAAGAGTACAAATTTCTTAGTAGATTATGTGTGTGTGTGTGTGTGGTTCCTTTTAATCATAATGTTAATAAGTAAGCTATAGAATATTTAGTGCATCTCAAAGATCTAAGAGCCTCATCTCATTTCCAAACACATGGTACTACATCCCCTGGTCTGCATTACTTTTGCTAACATAGGATAGTACCCTAATAGCATCTCAGAGTGCCACGAGCCTCACCTTATTGCTAACACAGGGTACTATATCCCCTGGTTGCATTTCTTATTGCTAATATACGGTACGACATTCCCTAGCAGCATCCTAGAGTGCCACGAGCCTAATCTTATCATCAACACATGGTACTACATCCCCTGGTTGCCTTCATTCTTGTTAACACTGGGTACGACATCCCCTATTATTTATAACAAAACAAATATATTTCTTTTTCAATTCTTTATTCTGCAATAGCAAAGATAGTTTAATGTGTTTTCAATAACTCACAAAAATTTCCTAGTGCAAACTGGGGCAGAAAATATTTGTTCGTCTTTTTTTGTTTGTGATGGCTTGTAGGTTTTTCTGCAAAGTAAGGATTGGATGTGCAAAAATAAGATTTCAGCTCTTGCCGGAGAAAATGGAATGTTCATCCCAATACTAGCCGAGACCAACTTTGACGTAATGCATGTGGAAAATATGGTCAATATCCATCCTTCCATCATCTGATCAAGAAACAAGAATGTAAGAATATTTCATAGTCTGTTGCATCGAGAGCATCGAGTTTCAGTCTAAAGTCAATGGGAGAAGCAAGTCAAGAATCAAGACAAGGTTCCAGATGGCATTTAGATAGGAATTTTGTAACTCTTAGATTTCAAGAGAATGTAATTTTTTTTCCAGTTTGATGTAATAGTCGGAACTGCGGATCGGAACCTCGACGGAACTTCGCTAGGCTCTCCATCTAAGCATACTCTATAAGTCATTTTCCACTTGAACTACACGTGACCTGATTCCCTTATAACCCAGGATATGTAGGCTGCCTAAAACCAAAGCTCGGTCGCATCTTCTTTTTTTTATCTTCTTTTCCTTTTTAAATAATAGTAAGGTCAAAAATTAGTCACCATATTCATTTTCTTTGCCTGAAAACTCTTCATGTTTCCAAGCAAAGAGGGGCATGCTGTGAACAACTAATTTTTGACCACACCCAAATTCTATACTATTTTAGTGTAAATATNCACACACACACACACACACACAAACATATATATATATATATATATATATATATATGGTTCCTTTTAATCATAATGTTAATAAGTAAGCTATAGAATCTTTCTTAGTATCATTTAAAGTATATGTAAATATTTAATTTTCCTATAATATAAGAAATTTTTGTTTAATCTTTTTATTTTTATAATTTAATTTATCTTTCACAAAAAAAAAAGAACTTTAATAGATAAAGTATTCTTTTTAAATCAGATTTTATTTTTTTTATTTTTTTATTTTTTTTTGTATTTTTATTTTTATTAATCCCATTATCCCCACTTTTCTAACCTAACTCCTCACTCTTCACACTCACACATTCACCCCTCACATCTCAACTCACCACATCCCAACTATCCCCTTAATCTAATCTCATATACACACACAATATTTTATATATATATATATATATATATATATATATATATATAACAGAACAGACAAAAAAAAGGGACAAAAAAAAAGAAGGACAAAAAAGGGGGAGAGGAAGTAACAACGAGAAAGAGAGGGAGGAAGACAAAGAAAAAAAAAGACAGAGTGAATTGAGTAAGAGAAAAAGAAAGAAGGCAATCAGATAGAGAAAAAAATCAGCAACAAAGAAAAAATAACACTTTTCTTTTAGAGTAAAAAGTTAGCTTTAAAAAATAGTTATTCAGTGGAGTTGCTTTGTTTGGAGTCGGAGATTGAAGCGTCATTTCAGATTTTGAGTTCGCGGATTCAAGCGAGTAGATTATAGTTGTTACCTTTGCCCTTTGGAAGTTTCATAAAAGGTAACAATTATGTTCTTCTGCTAGTTTAATGTAAAGTATATTTGAATGTATGATGTTAGTTCATGAAGTTTAATTGTTACTTCACTTTTCTTTGTATCTTAAGTGATGTTTGTTTCTTCTTCTCTTCTTATTGTTAATGTGTGTATGTTTTGAAATTTATATTTTTGTATGTTCCTAACTTTTAAATTTTAGTTCGAATCTATTATCTTGCTATAATTTTCATGAAAATTTTAAGCCTTACATTAGTCAATAAAGCGACCGTGCTAGAACCACGGGACTCGAGGGGAACACCAAAACTCAATTCCAAGTGGCGACTCCAAATAATAAATAATCATTTTTCAAAACGTCACTTTAATTGGAAAAACTCTTCTAACTCAACCACGTAATAGGGTTGTGGGGAAAAAGAGGTGTGACAAACATGAGTACAAAAATAACGTGTACTCAGTAAGTCGCCCGCCTAACCTCAGAGAGGTAGCGACGAGAGGTCAAATTAGACACTTGCTAAAGGTTGATTTAGAATATTCAAGTGTGACACTAAGCATGATTATCATAGGCAATTTATTAAAATTAGGAATAAATATTATCAACTCCGTTCACATCTAACACTTTATATCTTCATCATATTAATAACAACTAATCAACATGGGTGATTTAATCAAATAACAATTAATCAACGGGAAGGAAAAACTTCTTCCAAAATCTTTTTGATAACTTTAAATCTCTGTCATTTCAATTGTCAACTTAAAATTCCAGGCTAGTAATCAGGCAAAAATCATAGCAACTACGCAGTAAATATCATGTGCAAATAATGCCGAGGGTCGAACGGCGTGGACCAATAATAATAAAATGTGCACCGCCGAGGGTCGAACGACTCAAACCATAGATGCATATATTTGCTCCGCTCACGAATCGATCATGCGACGCGGTTATACATACAAATAATAAGGCTAGCCTGCTCACGAATCATACCTGCGACTCAGGTGCTCATATGTACACATATCCACATAATAAATCCGTATTTTTATCAAGAAAGCAGTTTTTTTTCCAGGAAAGTGGTAAAATTCTTCTTAAAGGAACATGTAATATGGCTTTTAAATCTTTATTTTGAAACTCATTTGCTAAGTTTAATGATATTCCATAATATAACCTTACCAGGTATACAATTATTCACGGAGGAATCAATTCTCTTTCTAGATGATTAAGAAAATGAACTCTAGTCTTCTTTAGATATTCACTTACGATTTCAATTATATTAGCAGTTTAGTATTACAGGCAGGATTACAGGTACAACACGTAAGGCATGCTAGTCCTAGACTACCTGGACATGGCATAATAGTAGCTACACACGGACTCCCGTCACCTCGTGCGTACGTAGCCCCCAAAGATAATAAAATATACTTAATTAATTCACCTAGGGGACAATTCCCCCTCACAAAGTTAGAAAGGAGACTTACCTAACTCTAAAATTTCATAACCGGCCTCCAAGCCCTTCCGGCGACTCATATTGTTGCACAACGCTCTGAAACTATCCAAACAACGAAATCCAATGAAAATATATTCTAATACTTGCAACAATTCTAAATTATATAATTTCCCAACTCCGCTCAGTGAATTGACCAAAATGCCCTTGGGCCCACGTGCCCGAAATCCGAAATTTCTCGAAGATATATTCTACCTATAGAATTACTAACTCCAATATACGATTTACTCTAAATTCCATGCTCAAATTCGTGGCTAAAAATCTAAATTACCATTTTCTAGGTTTCTTCAATATTTTCCAAATTTTCCCAAAATTTTCATGTTTAATCCATGCATATAATCTTGTATCTAACTCAAAAATGGAAGGAATTTACTTACCTTGTATTGCATGATGAAAATCCCCCTTTGAAGCCTCCCAAAATCTCCATGCCAAGATGAAAAATAGAAGAAATGAGCCAAGAACCCGTTTTTAAAACACTGCCCTGCCCAGTTCTGACCCCTATATGCGATCGCATGAAATCCGACGCGATTGCATAGGCCAAACTTGCTGCCTCCAAAAATCTCCTCAGTGCGATCGCGTGCAAACACCTGCATTCGCATAAGCCAAGCACCAGAAGCCTCCATACGCACACTGTGCGATCGTACCCTCAGCCCTGCGATCGCACAAGCCTTCACCTTGTAGCCCAGTTTTTCCTCCTACGCGATCACATTGCACTTCTTGCGATTGCATAGGCCAAATTCCAGCCCCCTTGAATTTCCTTATATGCAATCGCACACAAGGGACCGCGATCGCATAGCACACCAGATACACCAGAAGACATCAACATCAAAACAGAGAAAAATGGTCTGAACTCACCCCGAAACACACCCGAGGCCCCCGGGACCCCGTCCAATCACACGACTCAGTCCTAATACCTCATTCGAACTTAGTCGAGCCTTGAAATCACATCAAACAACATCTAAACCATGAATCTCACCCAAATCCAAACTGTATAAACTTTGAAATTTTAAACTATCACATCCGATGCCGAAACCTATCAAATCACGTCCGATTGACCTCAAGTTTTGCACACAAGTCATATTCGACATTACGGACCTACTCCAACTTCTGGAATCGCATTCCGACCTCGATACCAAAAATTTCACTTCCGGTCGAATTTCTCGAAAACCTTCAAATTTCTATCTTTAGCCGAATGACTTCAAAATGACCTGCGGACATCCGAATTCACTTCCGATCGCGCTCCCAACTCCAGAATCACCATATGAAGCTATTCCCAGACTCGGAATCCCAAACGGACATCAATAACTCTAAAATGCACTTCAAGCCCAAATTTATGAAATTCTTCTAAAATGCTAATTTCCACAATATGCACCGAAACGCTCCCGGGTTATCTAAAACCCGATCCGGATATACGACCATGTCCGAAATCATCATACGAACCTGCAGGAACATTCAAATCCTGATTCGAAGGTCGTTTACTCAAAATTCCAATCTTAGTTGATTCTACCAACTTAAGGCTTCTAAAATGAGAATTTTCTTTCCAAATCAACTCTAAACTTCCCGAAATTCAATTTCGACCACGCCTACAAGTCTTAATACCTGAAATGGAGCTGCTCACGACTTCAAACCGCAGAACGACGCGCTAGATCTCAAAAGGACCAATCGGGTCGTTACATTCTCCCCCACTTAAACAGACGTTCGTCCTCAAACGTGCTAAGAACTGCTCTGGCGTTATCTGAAATCACTGTTTAACACCTCGAGCACATGCCCGTGCTACCACAACCCAGTTGAGTACATTAGCTTGATCAAATCTGAAGATTTCTTCTTTTATCTGTATAGTAAGCTCAGAACCTAGTTCCAATACCTGAAATTTCTTTGTCAGGCATAGTTCCAATATATAACCACCGTATCAACTACTAGACGATGTACCAGAACATGACCGCATACCTTTGCTGAATCCACACCATGCACCACATAACTCATCATCTGACCACAATGGCACTCCCTGAACCTTAATAGCCAAAATTCCATGAATCTGATGCTCCCAATGCACCTCATGGTATATATACATACATCCTGCTATAATGCTGACGATACCACCACAACGGAGGAAATGTGCGAAAATTCATACTCAACTGCAGAGTTAACAAATCATTGAATGTCTCATCTTGACCAGAATCATCACCTCATTATGAACCTGAATAATGGTATTTGTTCTTTAATATACACGTCACATAACCTTATCGCACTGATCCCTGATCCAATAATCTTGCCTCGCCTAGTACGAACTGCTCAGACAACCAATCACCCCAAACATGACCAACAGCCTCACATGATACCACCTCGCGCTAATAGACCATAACTCGAACATAATAATAAGAAATGACTCAGGAAGGGACTATTCAACTCACGCAACTAATATGAACTCTTTTCTCAGAAAATAGGAAGTAGAACATAAGAAAGAATAAATATAGGAACCTTACTCATCATCACACTGTTGCGGCGTGCAACCCGATCCGAATAACATAAAATTTACATAAGAAGATATATATACGGAGCTGATTTGCTCACTATTACAAATTACTGAATATCG
>ML429433.1:19453-45773 GCA_005239525.1 Nicotiana knightiana
CATGCTTCCACGACCTTCCACACAAGGCAACAAGTCTGCCCATCCACCAATGGCCATACTACGCTGTAAGACAAATCAAGAACCCATAATCAGGGTACAAAGCCTCTTCCACCGAATATCAATCTCAGGGGACACTGAAGATAACACCAACTTACACTGAACTTTCAAATCACTTTTTCTTGCTCTTCCGAGCTCATGACATCCTTATTAACACCGAACCGCAATCTCGATCCTTACTCCCAGTTACATACTGCTTACCGCACCTAACATGCCAATACGAGGTAGTGCAAGAATTCCATCATAACTTCTGAACCACCAATTGGGCGAACACTTCATCATAAAGAAACCTTTTACTTAACTCAATTTAGGAGTACCATCTCAACACACGAGTGAATTCCCACAATCACCCAACATGCAAATCCTTAAGTAGTAGTCTATACCACCATAACCCNCATTACGACGACCGAAAAGCCCCACACACACCAGCACAAACCACATGCATAACTTAATCACGCCGAAGGAACTGATCACTACCGTAAATGTGCCATTTCAACCATGGCTAATCAATCTATTTTCTTTTAATCATCTTTAATTGCTTCAGGAATAATAGAAACTTCCCTCAACTCATAGCAAACTCAACCCTCACTCATCCCGAGTGACCTTGATTCACGAGACTATGCTGCCTAAATCCCGCAACCCATCTCATACCCTCCTGATAATCTTTCTACAATTCAAAGTTTATTTCTCTCACTCTTCCGATAATATCTTGCATTCCGGAACATATTATAGAACATTCCAACCATCCTCTTTTTTCTCAGAAATTACTCTGCAAAAGCTCGATTCTCGATCATACTGCTGCCTGAAACCCCTTAAACGCCACATTCTTAACTTTTGAATTCACCAGGACCGCTATTGAGAGTCGCCCGCTCTGACTGGCCCCAAATACAATTAACTCCAAGGCTCTTCTAGCACATGAACACCCTCCTCCTTGAAGCACGTGACTGAGTCACTACCCTGACAACTCACCTCTTCCTTAAGCAAAATTCTGAATCTTCCAAAGCCTAACCCTGGCCCGATAGGGCCAACATTTTCACACATTCATCAAATCCCATGCACAATCACCATTCTACCCTTTCCCTTAGCTGTACTAACTTGCCAACACAGCGATAATCCGCAACCCTATGATAACACAATCCTTCAACCCAACTGTAGATGGTGGGACTCCCCCCACTTAGCCTGAAGCTACTCCTTGCACCACTCTAGACACTGCCGAGATCCTTTCTCCTTTGATAACACAATCTTGCTCAACCAACCCGTCCAATTCTTCCAAATTCTATTTCTAGCACTCCTAAGTACTCAAATTCTCTAGCATTATTCACACATTCTGCCTCCTACCAAATAGCCACTAGAACCCCTCACAGATACCTGCCAACCATGCCACCTCTCACCTATTCACAGGAGATAACTCACCTGTGGAAATCACCCGCGGACACCTTCCAACGACGTTGAAATGCACGCTCTCTGCGACTTCAATACCCCATCCTACGCCGTGCTTCATTTATGAACTTTACTAGTCCGTCCGCTCCTCATGGACATCCATAAAATGCGAGACAATATCTTCAAATTCCAAACTATGCTGTCGCTCCCCCACTTTGCGACTGCTCGACTTCTGCTTCTTACACCTGGCCTCCTAGAAATGGAACCACCGCCTAGCCTCACTTCAGGATCATTCTCTGCAGCTCTCAAACTAGCAGATCACCACGACTTTAAGCTCTCAGGATATCATTTTTCTCTAGCTGCTTTCATTATCAACACTTATCTGGTACTTAACCACCGCACCTCAAGGTCTCTTCCAACCGCATTCTTCAATACTTCTTCTCAATACTCTGACCCCACGCAACCGAAGAAACCATAGCACCGACAAGCTTAACGCATTCCATTTAATCAATGACGATGACTTCACGTCACAGGTGCATATCCCACCTCACTTGAAGACACCAAGTCTTACTACTTTATCAACTCCAACCGGACCATTCACAGTCCAAATGCCTTTCCTCTGCCGGAACTAAAATACCGAAATCTCGAAATCACACTCTGAGAAGACCTCCCTTCAAACCATTCATCACCTCCAATATACGGGCAAGCGTTCTATCATTATATCGACATCGCGCGATAACCAATTGCAAGCATCATCACTAACTGAGCATAGCCTTAAGGCTCTCAGAAACACAACTACTGAGCTGAAACAACATATTATTCTTTTGCAGGGCCATAACAACAACCCTAACATATTATACATGGAAACATATCGAATTACATCCGTAGCACCATTTCAATTCCTCAAATTCCTGATTCATAGCAAGCACTTCACGACGCGTAAGATTGAGTAAGAATAAACTTAGGCATAAGCCTTAAAGGAATCAAATCGCACGATGATGAATGAAGAAGGGAAGTACTCCTAACAGCCCTGTAACCTCTCGAAGATAAGTACAGACGTCTCCATACCGATCCGCAAGACTCTACTAGACTTGCTCATGACTCGTGAGACCTAAGGGAACCTAGTGCTCTGATACCATGTTGTCACGACCCAAAATCCCTAAGGTCGTGATGGTGCCGGACATCATTGTCTGGCAAGCCAATCATTTATTAATTGAAATAATTCCCGGTTTTAAAAATTATGAAAAACATTTCCTTTCACTTTATTAAATATTAACCAAATGAAACCTGTTAAGCATAACAATGGTTTGAATACCATACTTTAGCAAATATATCCCAACACATCCCAAAACCCGGTGTCACAAGTACATGAGCAATTTCTAAGAATTTATACAATCATCACAAAGCATGTCCGAAATACAAATTGGACAAGGAAATTTAAAATGAAAATAAATACAATACGTGGGAGACTCTGTCAGCTGCGGATCGCCTCCGGATGATGCAGCTCGCCTAAGTCTCCGAATCCTCCACATTGCTATGAAAGTACCTGTGCAATAAAATGCGCCTAACCTCAGAGAGGTAGTGACGAGAGGTCAAATTAGACACTTGCTAAAGGTCGATTTAGAATATTCAAGTGTCACACTAAGCATGATTATCATAGGAAATTTATTAAAATCAGGAATAAATATTATCAGCTCCGTTCACATTTAACATTTTATATCTTCGTCATATTAATAACAATTAATCAACATGGTGATTTAATCAAATAACAATTAATCAACGGGAAGGAACAACTTATTCCAAAATATTTTTGATAACTTTAAATCTCTGTCATTTCAATTATCAACTTAAAATTTCAGGCCAGTAATAAGGAAAAAATCATAGCAACTATGCAGTAAATATCATGCGCAAGCAATGCCGAGGGTCGAACGGCGCGGGCCAACAATAATAAATTGCGCACTGCCGAGGCTCGAACGGCTCGAACCATAGATGCATCTATCTGCCCCGCTCGTGAATCGATCATGCGATGCGGTTATACATACAAATAATAAGGCCAGCCTGCTCGCGAATTATACCTGCGACTCAGGTGCTCATATGTACACATATCCACATAATAAATCCGTATTTTTATCAAGAAAGTAGTTTTTTCTCAAGAAAGTGGTAAAATTCTTCTTAAAGGAACATGTAATATGGCTTTTAAATCTTTATTTTGAAACTCATTTGCTAAGTTTAATGATATTCCATAATATAACCCTACCAGGTATACAAATATCCACAGAGGAATCAATTCTCTTTATAGATGATTAAGAAAATGAACTCTAGTTTTCTTTAGATATTCACTTACGATTTCAATTATATTAGAAATTTAGTAGTACAGGCAGGATTACAGGTACAACACGTAAGGCATGCTAGTGGGTCCTAGACTACTCGGACATGGCATAATAGTAGCTACGCACAGCCTCCCGTCACCTCGTGCGTAGCCCCCGAAGATAATAGGGTATACTTAATTAATTCACCTAGGGGACGATTCCCCCTCACAAAGTTAGAAAGGAAACTTACCTCGCTCCGAAATTCCATAACCAGCCTCCAAGCCCTTCCGGTGACTCAAATCGTTGCACAACGCTCCGAAACTATCCAAACAACGGCAAACCAATGAAAATATATTCTAATACTTGCAACAATTCCAAATTATATAATTTTCCAACTCCGCTCAGTGAAATGACCAAAATGCCCTCGGGCCCATGTGCCTGAAATCCAAAATTTCTCGAAGATATATTCTACCCATAGCCTTACAAACTCCAATATACGATTTACTCTAAATTTCATGCTCAAATTCGTGGCTAAAAATCCAAATTACCATTTTCTAGGTTTCTTCAATATTTTCCAAAATTTCCCAAAATTCTTATGTTTAATCCATGCATATAATCTTGTATCTAACTCAAAAATGGAAGGAATTTACTTACCTTGTATTGCATGATGAAAATCTCCCTTTGAATCCTCCCAAAATCTCCATGCCAAGAGGAAAAATAGAAGAAATGAGCCAAGAACCTGTTTCTAAAACACTACCCTGAGCAGTTCTGACCCCTCTATGCGATCGCATGAAAGCCAACGCGATCGCATAGGCCAAACTTGCTGCCTCCAAAAATCTCCTCAGTGCGATCGCGTGCAAACATCTGTGATCTCATAAGCCACGCACCAGAATCCTCCATACGCACACTGTGCGATCGCACCCTCAGCCCTGCGATCTCACAAACCTTCACTTTGTAGCCCAGTTTTTCCTCGTACGCGATCGCATTGTACTTCTTGTGATCGCATAGGCCAAATTCCAGCTCCCTTGATTTTCCTTCTATGCGATCGCACACAAGGGACCGCGATCGCATAGTACACCAGATACAAAGAAGACAGCAGCAGCAAAACAGAGAAAAATGGTCCGAACTCACCTCGAAACACACACGAGGCCCCCGGGACCCCGTCCAATCACACGACTCAGTCCTAATACCTCATTCGAACTTAGACGAGTCTTGAAATTACATCAAACAACATCGAAACTACGAATCGTACCCAAATCCAAACTTTATAAACTTTGAAATCTCAAACTGCCACATCCGATGCCGAAACCTATCAAATCACGTCCGATTGACCTCAAATTTTGCGCACATGTCATATTCGACATTACGGACCTGCTCCAACTTCCGAAATCGCATTCTGACCCCTATATCAAAATTTTCACTTCTTGTCGGATTTCTCGAAAACCTTCAAATTTTTATCTTTAGCCAAATGACTTCAAAATGACCTCCGGACATCCGAATGCACTTCCGATCGCGCTTCCAACTCCAGAATCACCATACGAAGCTATTTCCAGACTCAGAATCCCAAACATATATTAATAACTCTGAAATGCACTTCAAGCCCAAATTTATGAAATTCTTCTAAAATGCTAACTTCCACAATATGCACCGAAACGTTCCCGGGTTATTCAAAACCCGATTCGGACATACGCCCAAGTCCAAAATCATCATACGAACATGCAGGAACCTTCAAATCCTCATTCGGAGGTCGTTTACTCAAAATTCCAATCTTAGTTGATTCTACCAACTTAAGGCTTCTGAAATGAGAATTTTCTTTCCAAATCAACTCTAAACTTCCCGAAATTCAACTCCGAACACGCCTACAAGTAATACTACCTAAAAGGGAGCTGCTCACGACTTCAAACCGTAGAACGACGCGCTAGAGCTCAAAACGACTGGTCGGGTCATTACAATATCCCTAGTAAATAAATAAATACCTAGAATATTTCCTTTATTATTAATAAATATTTAGTTCTATACTACAATATAAGTAGAAAAATCAAATTATTTTTTTAAATTTTTTTCATATAAAAACATTCCCCAACATATGTTTTTTTACAAAGATAGAGTGATGGACTGGTTTTGAGGGTATCTTTTTACCAAATAATTCTTTTAGAAATTGTGCAATGCGTTAATATATCGAACAAAACAATGGATAAAAAATATGTCAGCATAACTAATGTCAGCATAACTAATGCAAGTATAACTTATGCCAGCACTATTAATACACCCTACTAAGAATTATTCTTATGCACCCTACTAAACGACCCCTAAGATTTTTGCCTTTCTCTCCATTGATAACTTGTACTTTAACAAGAATAAATAAGGGGAAAAGACAGGAGTATCTATAAAAGTTAAAATATTTACCTTACTCTACCCATAAAAGAATTCTACCCATTAGATAATTACAATCCCCTACCCATTTAATGAACAAACGAGTGTCTCAAAATAACTACCCCACACTGCTAATTCCCTACCTATAAAAAGCTGCTCAAAATTTCAGAAAATTAGCAGCACAAAAATTGAGATTTCCACCAGCGTCTGTTGAAGATTTTGTCACGACCCCAAATCCAGGCCAATCGTGATGGAGCCTATCATGGAACTAGGCCAACCAAAACCCAAACTTGAATCATAATAAGCTTCCATTTATATATTTACTATACCGATTACCCATAAAGGTTTCCTTTAAACATTTATAACACAGTAAAATCTATACTGAACATTAAATACAACCCCCGAGAACCCAGAGTCACTGGTCATGAGCATCTACATAAAATATACAACTCAACGAAAATAAATTCTATAATAGTAAGCAGGAGAGGGAGCAGGACTGCGGACACATGTAGCCATCTCGCGAACCTCCGAGAATCTCTGGAACAGATAGACAGCTCACCCTGCCCTAACACTTGAATCTGCACACAAGGTGCAGGGAGTAATGCGAGTATACCAACTCAGTAGTAATGAAAATAAATCAGGTCTGAGCAGCAAGAAACACATAAAATCAATGTCATAAAACCATAAGATACACAACCTTACTTTCCAGTAGTGTAAACATAGATATGCAAAATCATCATGCCTTAAAACCAACGTCAGAAAAATCCTTTGAAAAATGTTTATTTTCAACAGATCCAAACCGAAGGATTTAGTATGAAAAATGAAATGAATCATATAGAGGCCCCTCGGGAAAAACATATTTCATAAGTTCAGAATGAAAGTAGTAAAATCATAAGTATCCCCTCAGGAAAAACATGTATCATAATCAGCCCTCGTGCATGCCTCACAGTCATTCAGCACCTCACCATCACTCAGCACTTCACAGTCACTCATGCCTCCCAATCACTCGTCGCTCGGCACTCTGTGCGCTCACTGGGAGTGTGTACAGACTCTGGATGGGCCCCTTCAGCCCAAGCGCTAATATCACTCAACACCTCACAATCACTCAGCACCTCACAATCACTCAGCACCTCACAATTAGGCCCTCGGCCTTACTCAGCAGTACCACTCAAAAGGCCCCTCGGGTGAATCAGTAAAACAGGGTTCTCGACCCAAAACATCATTTTTAAATCTCAAAGTGGTGTAAATCAGGCTGAGTTTCGAAAACAGTAAGCACAATGCGGCTGAGTGAAATCATCAATACATAGTGAGGAAAAACAACAGTAAAAAGCCCCCAAGGGGTCTAAACAGATCGATACGGGGCTCCAAACACGGATTATAGCCCAAATATTTCAACAAATCTTTAGAACATAATTTAACATAAGGTTTTGATTAAAATATGCAACTCAATAGTTGCCGCAGAGAGGACCTAGTCAAATCCAAAAATTAGTACGCGCCATATACTCGTCATCCGACATGTGCGCCATTCTAAAATCAGTGAGAAATACGTAGTCCGGGGTACCATACCCTCAGGACAAGATTTATAACCATTACTTACCTCTACTGGGCCACAATACTAGTCCTCTATGCTCTTTCCCCTCAAGTTGACTCCCGATTGCTCTTAATCTAGCCAAAACACGTTTAAAATCATTAATATATACCAAAGGAACTCAACCCAATCGAAAATTATGAAATTATGCAAGAATCTCAAAATTTGGCCAAACCCGAGCCCCAGGATCACGTCTCGAAATCTGATAAAATTTATGTCACAAGGACCCTTATCCTCCCACAAGATCGTACATACAAAAAACATCAAAATCGGACCACAATTTCCCACTAAAATTGCCAAAAGAAATTCTCAATTCTTTCCTCCCATTTTCAAAACTTTTCTTACTTTAATCCTTAAAATAAAAGCCTAATCCGAATTAAAATAGCATAGAAATGATGTTAATAACCCGAGAACTTACCTTCACTGAAGAACCACAAATCCCCTCTTCAATTTACCTTCAAAAGAGCTCCTCCCGCAGGCAAAAATGGTGAAATGAAATGAATTTAACGGATGCCTCTTATATACTGTTTCTGCCTGCATTTCCGCAGCTGCGGACACTTAGTCGCACCTGCGGTCCCAGGTGCGCACCTGCGGAATCCCACTTAACGGACCAATTTCGCACCTGAGGCCAATCCTCCGCACCTGCATCTTCGCTGGTGCGGCCATAACTTCGCACCTGCGGAAATTCCCCTGCCTAGACTCTTTCGCACCTGCACATGGCCCATTGCACCTGCGACATCGCACCTGCGGCTACCCTTCTGCAGGTGCGGCCAACACTAGAACTCACACCAGCAGCTATATGCTGCAAATTTTCAAGTTCAAAACCCCGCCAACCATCCGAAATCAATCCCGAGCCCCTCGAGGCCCCAACCAAACATACCAACACACCCCATAGCATTATTCCAAATTAGTCGAGCCTTCTAAACACCAAAAACAACACGAAAACACCAAAATTACATCAAATTCAAGCCCATGAACTTTGAAACTTCCAAATTTCGCCAACTACTCCGAATCCAACCAAAACACCTCTGATTGACCTGAAATTTTGCAGACATATCCAAAATGATATTACGGACCTGTTCCAACATCCGGAATTCCATTCCGACCCCAATATCCTATTTTCCACTACCGACCGGAAATCACCAAAAACTAACTTTCGCCAATTCAAGCCTAATTCTACACCGGACATCCAAACTTCATTCTGTACAGACTCCTAAGTCCTAAATCACGTAACGAAGCTACCCGAGCCACAAAATCCGCATTCCAAGGTCGTTCACTAATAAGTCAACTCTCAGTTGACTTTCTCAACTATTAGGCTACCTTGAGAGACTAATTGCCTCAATTCTCACCATGACCACTCCGGACCCTAACCAACTGACCCAACACAACAAAAATAGGCTAGCAATATATGACAAATGCAGAAATGGGGGAAACAGGGTAAATCTCACGGAACGACCGGCCGGATCGTTACATCCTCCCCCACTTAAACATACATTCGTCCTCGAACGTGCCAAGAGTTGTTCCCCAACACTATCAAACTGTTACGTAGCTTACCATGCACATACCCGGGGGCGATCCCACGTCACCCTATCCCATATAGGTCCATTAGCACAATACCTTTGAAATTTCGAAATCCAAATCCTGGCCCATAAATCTTAGAACCAAATTCCCACTTCTGAAATGATATATAAGATCAAAATTTCCATAACTATAAAATGAACAAGTTTGAACATGTTGAATCAAGCCATATACGTACCCCAGATGAAATCACATAATACACCGCGTGACTCAAACACTCATAGTAATAACTCTTAACCACAATAACTGCGCAGAACAACCCCATACCGGTACATAACCCCTTATCAAGAAATGCCTCGCTGTAACACTTCAATATACTGCCGATGATGAAAGAAGCACGTAGAACTAACAACCATTCTTCCGATCAGTCAGACATGAAACTCCCCCTTCCCAAACAGGCATTATAGAAAATTTCTAAGCCAACTCCCGATATTTATCCTTCCAACTATGCTGTAGAAAATTCTGAAAACGTTCATTCTAGGTCCAATGACCTCTTCTCATCCATCACAACCACCCTGAAGACATGACACATCGATACAATTCGAAGCCAAAACCTGTGCAACTCGTGCACTTAACAGCAACATCCTAATGCAATCAAATTATATAAAAGGTCCACACGAGAGGACTATCCTACCATTAACAATTACCACACTATATCATACTAACAGCTGGGAACACACTATAAAAAAAATCAAAAACACATGTATCCAATACTAAAGGTCATACCCCTACATAACTCCGTTACACTGCGATCTCATCCAACGCCGGTCCACTTGAAATACTTCAAGACACCTTACCCAAAATCAATAACCATTCGAAATTCGACATCAAGTACTCAAAGTGCATTGCCATAACCACGGGGGAAACCGGACGATACCATGCCACCCGAAACAGAAGGTATATAACCACACGTCTCAATCTCGCAACACCCAAACTACTTACCTTAACTCAAATCTAGCTATAAAACCCAATTAGAACCGCACCATATGTGCATATAACCAATAATCACCACTACTCGCAACACCGAAGAGTAACTCATAGATCACTCCAGGACATGAATAAACTCAATCACAATCGAATGGTACATTTCTCAATAATAGAAACTCGGAGCCAACAATTCTGACCCGGTGCAGAACACACACTCATATTAGCCTACCAGTGACCCTAAATTAACTCTGATCACCCACAACAGATAGATAACTTACCGAAAAGTTCATAATAACAGAATCATGGTACATACTAACATTCGACTAGCTCAGCTCGCATCTTCACAATTCACTTCCACAAAATATCCTGTTTATGGGAACTCTCAGTCTCGAAATCCATGAAACGTACGGATTACCATATCTGATCACAACTCCACCGCTCGAATACATAACACATCCCAAATACTCACTCATTCCACGGGGGATACCCCTATAATTCTTCCGTTTACCAAACAGCCTTGATTATCGACAGTTGATCAACAATAGGGCGCCACGATACCAATGAAGTACACTTAACTCGAACACATTTCTCTCTCTGAAATATACACCCTCATCAAGTCGCACCAATTAGTGATATCCTCTACCTAGTCATCTGAAACTGCACATGCTGCCTAAGAATTCATGACCTTCCTTCCAGAACCGAACCGTGAACTCACATATGCAAATCTCAACTCTACCCAACATACCGCACACTCCATGCCAACCTAGGAAAAATACGGGAACTCCATGGTCCCTTCTGAGCCACAAGCAACTACGTACCTAACTAGCCACGAACTTCCATTGGATCCCATTTAGAAACAAATTCACTACACGCCATAAGAAAATATGCACCCTTAACCGTGGTAGAAACCATCAGGAACTATCCGAAATCAAATTTTGCGCAACACCAACCCATCAGGACTGAATTCTTCTAACTCAACCAAACTACGCAGGCCACCAACAATCCAAGAGCATTGCTAAGAAACACCCAAAAAACTCGTCATCTCATGAACACCCAAGAACTAATCGTATCCCTTACCATGCCGATCCGACATACTACCAAGTTGCCCTGTTTACCCAAGTTTCTCCTGACTTACCTTCAAATTGATACTTCTTCCTGCCGTAATACCGCAAATTTGCAACCCAGACTCACCACACGCGATCCAAGCATAAAACCATACTGTCTAAGGCTCATAAGCCACCAAATACTCTTTCCAATATCCCCAAAAGCACCACATTAGAAAAATTTACCCTGAAGAGACTTCCTGCGAATCTAAAGACATTACCTTCACCTTCCTGATACCGATATGTAGAATCCGTGATGATGTAGAATACCACAAGTCTTGACATCCTTTAACGTAAATCTCAATCACACCGACCAATTTAGACAGAATCGACCTGACCCGTTTGCACACTAACATACTAGGAAAGTAATCCACTCACTTGAAGCCATTAGCAAATTCATACACTGCACACACTACACCTTTTAAAATTTCCACTAAATCATTCAATAGAACCCAATCACCCAACAGAATATCGAAGAAATTTCCCTTACTCGTGACATTCCCAAACCCCATGTCTGCAGGTCATAACTGATTTAATTATACCTCAAACTGAAACCAATACCACACATAATCATGTAATCAACTTATAAATAATGAACTTCCCCACTTGGCTCAAAGCCAAGGATCAAGACAAACAAGACTATGCCCACACATTATCACTGCCACCATGTTGTGGTGGGATTCAACTAAATCCTCCATAAGCTTATATGACCCAAACCATCTAACACTCAAATCAATTGCCAATCTCGCATCCACTATTGTGATGGTCATGCCAACTCCCACAAGCGATCTAAACTCAAATTACAACATATATCGTCTAACTTGTAGAAGAGGACTTATTACAGAACTACATAGGGACCACATACCCTAGGACAACCCACAGGAGATACCCCTGCTCGCTTAGCCTCAACCGCTATCTCTCCATACACTTCTGAAGACCAGAACTATCACGCAATCACTACACTTTCCTGCATCTGAACACAACCAATGCCTACCCTTGAGGCACCACGATACGCGGTAAAAACCTGAAGCTGATAGCAAAGCTAACACTGGAGCGGTGGTCACAGAAATCTCGAGCTTCTGGAAGCTCTACCCACACATGTCTGACCACATGGATACCCTCACTGGACACCACGTGTCCCAAGAATGCTACTGAACCGAGCCAAAATTCACACTCGGAGAATTGGCATAGAGCCTTTCCTCCCTGAATCCTTATAATGCCATCCTCAGATACTGAGTATGCTACTCCCGGCTACGCGAATATGCCAGGACGCCATCAATGAATACAATAACAAGGAGTGCTAATACGGCTGGAATACACCGTCAATCAAATACATGAACGTTACTGGGGCAAATGATCAACTCAAAAGACATCACCAGGAACTCATAACCCAACAGAGAAATCCGCTTCACTCCACAACTACACAACATGAGAGGTCTTCCAACATACTCACAACAAGGCCATATATCAAATCGAGACAGAAATAAAACACTCAATAAACCTTGCCATATTTCCAGCCAACCCTTCTGTCACAAATCACAGTCTGAACACATCTAACCAGCAAATCACACCCACCACATACGCATCTAGTCACCAATTCTCATCAATAAGAACACAAACAGACATACAAGTCCCAATTTACATGTTCCCATACAACGAAAATCTCAGCAATCAAGCCACAGAATGAATCCGGCCTCAAGTCCTCCAGACTGGCCCATTACCAACATACCAAAATCACATCTCATTCACGGAAGCCACAAGCCGTCGATGCACAGCTGATACCAAGCGCTCTCGTGCGCGCTCGAATACATGGAAGTAATTCAAGAGTTACGCTCTTGGATGAATACAATGGATTCACACGACAAGAGTTTAAAAAATGTGAGATTTTCCTAAGGGTTCCGCAACCTCTCGAAGATAAGTACAGACGTCTCCGTACCGATCCACAAGACTCTACTAAACCTGCTCATGACCGGTGAGTCTTATGTAACCTAGCGCTCTGATACCAAACTGTCACGACCCCAAATCCAGGTCGGTCGTGATGGCGCCTATCATGGAACTAGGCCAACCAAAACCCAAACTCGAATCATAATAAGCTTCCATTTACATCTTCACTATACCGATTACCCATAAAGGTTTCCTTTAAACACTTATAACACATTTAAATCTATACTGAACATTAAATACAACCTCCGAGAACCCGGAATCACTGGTCATGAGCATCTACATAAAATATACAACTCAACGAAAATAAATTCTATAATAGTAATCAGAAAGGGAGTAGGACTGCGGACGCATCCAGCTACCTCGCGAACCTCCGAGAATCTCTGGAACGTATAGACAACTCACCTTGCCTTAACACCTGAATCTGCACACAAGGTGCAGTGACTAATGTGATTACACCAACTCAGTAGTAATGAAAATAAATCAGGTCTGAGCAGCAAGAAACACATAAAATCAATGTCATCAAATCACAAGATACACAACCTTACTTTCCAGTAGTGTAAACATAGATATGCGAAATCATCATGCCTTAAACGAACCTCAGAAAAGTCCTTTGAAAAAAGTTTATTTTTAACAGATCCAAACCGAAATATTTAGCATGAAAAATGAAATGAATCATATAGAGGCCCCTCGGGCAAAACATATTTCATAAGTTCAGAATGAAAGTAGTAAAATCATAAGTAGCCCCTCGGGCAAAACATGTATCATAATCAGCCCCTCGGGCATGCCTTACAGTCACTCAGCACCTCACCATCACTCAGCACCTCACAGCCACTCATGCCTCCCAATCACTCGTCACTCGGTACTCTGTGCGCTCACTGGAGCGTCTACAGACTCCGGAGGGGCTCCTTCAGCCCAACGTTAATATCACTCAGCACCTCACAATCACTCAGCACCTCACAATCAGGCTCTCGGCCTCACTCAGCAGTACCACTAAAAAGGCCCCTCGGGCGAATCAATAAAACAGGGCTCTCGACCCAAAACATCATTTTTAAATCTCAAAGTGGTGTAAATCAGGCTGAGTTTTGAAAACAGTAAGCACAATGCGGCTGAGTGAAATCATCAATACATAGTGAGGAAAACAACAGTAAAAAGCCCCCAAGGGGTCTAAACAGATCGGCACGAGGCCCCAAACACGGCTTATAGCCCAAATATTTCANAAATCAGGCTGAGTTTTGAAAACAGTAAGCACAATGCGGCTGAGTGAAATCATCAATACATAGTGAGGAAAACAACAGTAAAAAGCCCCCAAGGGGTCTAAACAGATCGGCACGGGGCTCCAAACAAGGCTTATAGCCCAAATATTTCAACAAATATTTAGAACATAATTTAACATAAGGTTTTGAGTAAAATATGAAACTCAGTAGTTGCCGCGGAGAGGACCTATTCGAATCCAAAAATCAGTACGCGCCACATACTCTTCATCCGACATGTGCGCCATTCTAAAATCAGTGAGAAATATGTAGTCCAGGGTTCCATACCCTCAGGACAAGATTTATAAACATTACTTACCTCTACCGGGCCACAATACTAGTCCGCTATGCTCTTGCCCCTCAAATTGTCTCCCGATTGCTCCGAATCTAGCCAAAACCAAATTTAACATCATTAATATATACCAAAAGAACTCAACCCAATCGAAAATTATCAAATTATGCAAGAATCACGAAATTCGGCCAAACCCGAGCCCCAGGACCACGTCTTGGAATTCGATAAAACTTACATCACAAGAACCCTTATCCTCCCACGAGACCGTACATACCAAAAACATCAAAATCGGACTACAATTGCCCACTAAAATTGCAAAAAGAAATTTCCAACTCTTTCCTCCCATTTTCCAAACTTTTCTTACTTTAATACTTTAAATACAAGCCTAATCCGAATTAAAATAACATAGAAATGATGTTAATAACCCGAGAACTTACCTTCACTAAAGAACCACAAATCCCCTCTTCAATTTGCCTTCAAAAGGGCTCCTCCCGCATGCAAAAATGGTGAAATGAAATGAATTTCACGGATGCCTCTTATATACTGTTTCTGCCTGCATTCCGCACCTGCAGACACTTAGTCGCACCTGCGGATCCGCACATGTGGTCCCAGGTGTACACCTATGGAATCCCAGTTAACGGACCAATTTCGAACCTGCGGCCAATCCTCCGCACCTGCGTCTTCGCAGGTGCGACCATAACTTCGCACTTGCGGAAATTCCCCTGCCTAGCCTCTTTCGCACCTGCGCATTGACCATCACACCTGCGACCACCCTTCTGCAGGTGCGGCCAACACCAGAACTTACACCAGGAACTCTATGCTGCAAATTTCCAAGTTCAAAACTCCGCCAATCATCCGAAATCAATCCCGAGCCCCTCGGGGCCCCAACCAAACATACCAACACACCCCATAGCATTATTACAACTTAGTCGAGCCTTCTAAACACCAAAAACAACACGAAAACACAAAAATTACATCAAATTCGAGCCCATGAACTTTGAAACATCCAAATTTCGCCAACTACGCCGAATCAAAGCAAAAGACCTCCGATTGACCTGAAATTTTGCAGACATATCCAAAATGAAATTACGGACATATTCCAACTTCCGGAATTCCATTCTGACCCCGATAGCCTATTTTCCACTACCGACCAGAAATCGTCAAAAACTAACTTTCGCCAATTCAAGCCTAATTCTACACCGGACATCCAAACTTCATTCTGAACACACTCCTAAGTCCCAAATCACGTACCGAAGCTTCTCGAGCTATAAAATCCGCATTCCAAGGTCGTTTACCAATAAGTCAACTCTTAGTTGACCTTCTCAACTATTAGGCTACCTTGAGAGACAAATTCCCTCAATTCTCACCATGGCCACTCCGGACCCAAACCAATTGACCCAACACAACAAAAACAGGCTACCAATATATGGCAAATGCAGAAATGGGGGAAACAGGGTAAATCTCACGGAAGGACCGGCCGGGTCGTTACAGATTTGAAGATCGCCACTCTAATTTGAAGATTGGATGTGTGAGAAAATAGAGCAAAAATGCTGATTTCTCTTTAAAATTTGAGTTTTTCTCCTAAAAGTTTTTCGATTTGGATTTCGCAGAAGTTTAGCGCTCAAACTTCTGAATTTTTAGTTGAAAATTTTGTTCTCAGCTTGGAGATCTGGAGGTTTGAATCATAACAACTGATTTGATTTCGAAAAAGTTTCTATTGAACTTCATTTGACATCAACACTGTTGAAATTTGGATTGTCGAGATTCAATCTTGGACATATAACTTCAGAATCATGGAAAATATACCAATTCTGCTGCATCATAGTGGAGAATGGGATGATAACCATAATTTCATAAACTTTCATGTTGATACAATTCTAATAAAGAACTGTTGGAAATTTGAACAACTTCTCAAAGAAATTACAACGCAGCTGCAAAAGGACAGTAACACAATAATTATTCAGTATGCTATTACTCAAGGATATCCACAAATTAAAATTTGCAGCGATATGAGTGTTACTGTTTACATGGAATTGAAAAAATCAAGTGCAGGGATGACAACACTCCCACTGTGTGTGCCGTTTGTTAAAAATACTATAGCTGCAAGCACCTCCAGTTTCGATGTTGCTACAATTTCATCAGAAATTACACAATTTGAAAGCAGTGATATGATTAGTACTTTCGATGTGCAAGAAGGAGATGACACCAGTATAGAACTTGATGATGCAAACGTCATAACTGATCAATTTCATCAAAAAGTTGAAAAATGACAAATTTACAAAGACAAGAACCTGCTGGCTCTCGTTATGAAACAGTATGCCGTTAGAGAAAAATGTCAATATCGAGTTAATAAATCATGCCCAAAAAGGTTTTTCTGCATTTTTAAAGTAAAAATCTATGTGATACATATGTAGTATATTAGGATACTATATCGGTATACTATGTGAGTATAGAATTCTAGTGGTTTGTGTGTGTGTTTTTTATCAGTAAAACATGATACCAATATAGTCTATCACTATGCTATATCAGTATACTATGTAAATATAGAATTATAATGGTTTGTGTTTGTGTTTTTTATCAGTAAAAGATGATATGGATATAGTATATAAGTATGCTAAATCAGTATACTATGCGAGTATAGAATTGTACTGATTTGTGTGTATTTTTTATCAGTAAAAAATGATATTGATATACTATATAAGTATGTTATATCAGTATACAATGCAAGTATATAATTCTACTGGCTTTTCTGTTTGTTATTATCAGTAAGACATGATACCAATATAGTATATATGTATGCTAAATCAGTATATTATATGGGTACAAAATTATCCTGGTTTGACTATATTTTTTATCAGCAAAATATGATACTGATATAGTATATAGGTATGCTATATAAGTATACTATTGTGAGTATAGAAATGTATGGATTTGAGTGTGTTTTTTATCAATGAAACATGATACATAACTGTATTTGTATTATAAACAGGTATACCTTTGAATGCATGGATGAAAGATGCACTTGGAGACCTAAAGCATCAAGCCTGCGAGCATCAAATCTTTTCAAAGTAACAAATTTCAATTATGTCCCCAGTTGTTTAAATGATAAGAGATTTTGTTCACAAAAGCAAGCTATCTCAGCTTTTGTTGCAGCTGTGGTAAAAGATAAACTTGTTGACCCGAAAACCATATATACACCAACAGATATCCAGAGAGACATCCAAAAAGCATATGGTATGGACTTAAGCTACATGCAAGCGTGGAGATCAAAAGAAAAAGTAATGCAATTATATTGAGAGGAACACCAAAAGAGTCATACAAGAAAATACCAACATATCTTTATATGTTAGAGTACGCTAACCCAGGATCATTGACACGACTACGCACTGAAGTAGATGGGAGCTTCTTGTATGAATTCATAGCTATATATGCATCGATTAGAGGATGAATGTATTGTAGACCTACAGTTGTAGTTGATGGAAATTTTTTAAAGTCAACATATAGAGGACCATACTCACGGCTTCCACGCAAGACGCAGAGGGTAAGAAAAAATGTTGTCTTAGAATCAATATTGAATAATTGATGCACTTTACTATTTTAAAAATACAAACCAATTACATTTAGTTAAAGCAGCAAAAAAGATTTTCAAATATCATATGATACCGGTATACTATACAAGTATACCAACAAAGTATATAATTATTTTACTACATACCTGTACCTACCTATGACTATACTACTATATGAAATGATAAATTAACACTGTGTGTTGTAACTAATATTTTTTCATTTGGTTTTACAGGACAAATTCTACCCCTCGCATATGCAATTGTTGATTCGGAAAATGATGCATCGTGGGAGTGGTTCTTCGTGCAGTCCAGAGAAACCTATGGACAAAGAGAGGGAATGTGCATTGTATCAGACAAACATAATGGTATATGGAGAGCAACTTCAATTGTCTATCCATAAGTCCCTCAGTGTGCATGTATGTTCAATCTGTGGAACAACATAAAGACGAACTTCAAGAAGAGCCAAAAACAAATCAAAGAAGTATACATTAGCAAGAGCATACACTGTTGAAGAATTCAATAGGCAGATGGCAGAGTTAGAAGCTATTGATAGTAGAGTGAAAACATATCTGATGGATATTGGATATGTTAAATGGTCCCAGGTGCATTCCAAGGCAAATAGAACTATGACCATGACATCGAATATTGCAGAATCAGTAAATGCAGCAAACAAGCACGCAAGAGACCTCCCAGTTGTGAATTTTCTTGACTTTATGACAACATTGATTCAGAAGTGGAATTACAACAATCAGAAGGATGCCATGGAATCATTTATGAAGATCGGTGTAAAGTATGAAAAAATATTGGCAGATAATACCATCTTATCATAGACAATGACATGTATGCATTTGCAGAATCAATAGAATGCTGCATGTACTGTATTATTACTTCTGCACCTTACAGATTTCACTAGACAACTGCATATTGTTATTAAAAAAATACTATTAGTTCATACAACTAATGTCTTTTTTTTTTAATGAAAAGTATATTAGGTGTTGCCATCAACTCAATTCTTATATTTAGTGATTGGTGGCCAAACAAGAAATGTGGTGCGCCTACATGAAAAAAAATTGTACTTATGGAAGGTTTCAGCTAGACGATATTCCATGTCCACATGTAATGGCAGTTATACAAAAATTCCATATGGATTCATACAAGTATTGCTCGGATTACTACAATAAAAATTACTTGCTGAAAACATATGAGATACCAATAAACCATTTCCCTGATGAAACAACGTGGCAAATTCCAGAACATGTGTACTCGCAGGTAGTACTGGCACCAAAAGGAAAAATCAAACCAGGAAGACCTAAAAAGAAGAGAGGCATAGGAGGTTGGGAAGGAAATACAGTTACATGTGCACTATGCGGGAGCGAAAGACATAACCGGAGAACGTGTTGAAATATTCCAAAGAGAGATTAGTATAATTCTTCAATATTTTTATAGAACTCATATATCATAGAATCATATCATTTGAATTGCAAAGAATAAAATGCATGTCTTGCACTAGACATGTATTTGGTATGGTGATTCTTTGTCAAATTACTTTTTGGAAAAAAATTTATATGGCTACTTGTGTTTTCAATAACAATCTGTTTATATTCTATTTTAGTATTAAAAGTGGGATGCATTTACATCTAGTTGCTACAGAAAAAAGGTGCTAAAATATAATGTGATACCCAAATGGTATAACTGTATACTTTATTGGTATCAAAATATGTGAAGAAATAGAAGTGGTGCCTCAAATTCAACATTTGTACATATATCGTTAACAAAATGGGCACGCGCAACTCATGTCAGTGTTGAAGTATAACAAATTATAACACATTTACATGCAGTTGTTGCACATCATCAAGTACTCAAATATAATGTGATACCCGAATGGTATATTTGTATACCTTATTGATATATAGTTGTATTGCACTAATATGGCTAAACCAAAATATGTGCAAAAATACAAGTGGTGCACCAAAAAATGCAACATCTGTGAATACTTCTTCAACAAAATTGGCAAACTTTGCAACTCATGTCAATATTTACATCTAGTTGCTGCAGGAAAAAAGGTACTCAAATACAATGTGATACTCAAATGGTATATCATTATACCTGATTGATATATAGTTCTACTGCACTAATATAACTGGACCAAAATCATTGCAAAATACAACTGGTGCAACAATGCAAAATCTGTACAGAATGTCTTAGATTCAACTACAACTAAAAACTACTCTCAATACAAATTCAAAACCAGTTCACTTTCTAAAAGTATTTCTTCTCATTCAAATCAGTACTCGCCATGTTCTTCAACTAAATAGCAACATAGTTCCTCTTTTTGAACGTTATAACTCCCTTAAAAATAGACCTTCAAAATAACTTCTGCTGGTATAGTGCAACAAACTAACAATGTGCCTCCTACTACAAATGGAAGTAGGACTAGGAACTAACAGTGCTGCTGTAACAACCATGTTCTGCACTAATGGCTTGACTTCAAGTGCTGACAAAATTTTGTCTCCGAAAGGCACTCTTAATAAACCAACAACTTTATTGAAGAAGCCTAATAAAACAAATTGAAGATAGATTCCAACATTAAAATTGTAATGACCCGACCGATCGTTTTGAGTCCTTGCACGTCGTTCATCGTTTAAAGGTCGTGAGCAGCTCTGTTTCAGGTATTATGACCCGTGGGCATGGTCGGAATTGAATTCCAGGAAGTTTAGAATTTATTTGGAAAGAAAATTCTCATTTCAGAAGCCTTAAGTTGGAGAAATAAACTAAGATTGGAATTTTGAGTAAATGATCTACAAATCAGGATTTGAAGGTTCCAGCAGGTTCGTATGATGATTTTGGACTAGGGTGTATGTCCGGACCGGGTTTTGGATAACCCGAGAGTGTTTCGGCGTATATTGTGGAAGTTAGCATTTTAGAAGGGTTTCATGAATTTGGGGTTGAAGTGCATATCAGTGAGGTTGATATCCGTTTGGGATTTCGAATCTGGGAATAGCTCCGTATGATAATCCTGGAATTGGGAGCGCGATCAGAAGTGAATTTGGATGTCCGTAGGTCATTTTGGAGCCAGTTGGCTAAAGATAGAACTTTGAAGGTTTTTGGGAAATTCGACCAGAAGTGGAAGTTTTGATATCGATATCGAATGCGATTCCGAAGGTTAGATCACGTCCGTAATGTTAAATATGACTTGTGTACAAAATTTGAGGTCAATCGGATGTGATTTGATAGGTTTCGGCATCAGAGTTAGAAGTTTGAAATTCTAAGTTCTTAAAGAATCGGATTTGAGTGCGATTCGTGATTTCGGTATTGTTTGATGTGATTTGATGGCTCGAGCAAGTCCGTGTCATGTTTTGGGGCAGATTGGTATAATTGGACGGGGTCCCGGGGGCCTCGGGTGGATTCCAGGTGGTTAATGGATCAAAGTTGAAGTGAAAAGGGCTGAAGTTGCTGTCATCTGGTGTAACCGCACCTGCGAGGTTTTGACCGCAGGTGCGGCTTGGGAGTTGCAGGTGCGAGAGTGGGCAGACGTGGTTGGGAACCGCAGGTGCGATGGATATTTCGCACCTGCGAAGCCGCAGGTGCGGGCAGTGGGGGTGCATGTGCAATTTGGCTGGATTTGAGTGAAACCGCATGTGCGGGAGATTTGGTCCCACCTGCGGGATCGCAGGTGCGGAGGAAGGACCGCAGGTGCGGAAATAGACCTGGGCAGAATTTTTTAAAACGAGAATTTGGGGTTCATTGTCTTTATTTTTTTCATGGTTTAGGCGATTTTGGGAGATCCTTTCAATGGAGATTTCACCAAGCATCAAGAGGTAAGTTGTTTCTACTTGTTTCTAAAGTTAAATACAAGATTATATGCATGGATTAGGCATGGAAATTGGTAGGAAATTGGGGTTTTTGGAAGAAAACCTAGAAAATGTAACTTTGGACTTTAGCCACGAATTGAGCATGAATATTTGAGTAAATTATATATTTGAGTTAGTAGGCTATGGGTAGAACGTACCTTCGAGAAATTTTGAATTCCGGGCACGTGGGCCCGAGGGTATTTTGGTCATTCACTGAGCGGGATTGGTTGAGTATTAGGATGATTAGGATGAATTTTCATTGCTTTGTCATTTATGTGGTAGTTTCGGAGCGTTATGCATCCGTTGAAGTCATCGGAAGGGCTTGGAAGCTGGTGTTGGAATTTCGGAGCGAGGTAAGTCTCCTTTCTAACTTTATGAGGGGGAATCGTCCCCCTAGGTGAATTAATTCAATGCATGCTATTATCTTCGGGAGCTACGCGCGCACGAGGTGACGGGAGTCCGTGCGTAGCTACTATTATGCCATGTCCGTGTAGTTTAGGACCCACTAGCATGCCTTACGTGTTATACCTGTAATATTAAACTGCTAATATAATCAAAGACGTAATTGAATGTTTAAAAGAAAGTTAGAGTTCATATTGTTAACCCTTTAGAAAGAGAGTTGGTTCCGCTGTGGATATATGTGTACCTGGATTGGGTTGTATCGTGGAATATCATTAAACTTGACAAATGAATTTCAAAAACAAATGATTTCAAAACCTACGTTTCATGCTTCTTTTAATAAGGATTCTACTACTTCCCTGAGAAAACTACTTTCTTAATAAAATGTGGATTTAAGTGTGTGGAAATGTGTCAGCACTCGAGTCGCAGGTATGATTCGTGATCGAGGGAAGCTTTGTGTTAATTATGTATAAGAGTCAGCACTCGAGTCACAGGTATGATTCGCGATCGAGGGAAGATTTATGTTAATTATGTATAAGAGTCAGCACTCGAGTCGCAGGTATGATTCGTGATCAACGGAAGCTTTATGTTAATTATGTATAATAGTCAGCACTCGAGTTGCAGGTATGATTCGAGATCGAGGGAAGCTTTATGTTAATTATGTATAAGAGTCAGCACTCGAGTCGCAGGTATGATTCGCGATCGAGGGAAGATTTATGTTAATTATATATAAGATTCAGCACTCGAGTCGCAGGTATAATTCGCGATCAAGGGGGGAGTTATATTAAGTATGTATAAACGTTTCAGCACCCGAGTCGTAGGTATGATTCGCGAGCGGGGGAAGCTTTATGATTAATTTGAAGGAATGCACTTATGGGACGGGCCGTTCGATCCTCGGCAGTGCACAATTTATTTTTATTATTGGTTCGGGCCGAACGACCCACGACATATATATATATATATATATATATATATATATATATATATATACACACACATATATATATATATGTGTGTGTGTGTGTGTATGTGTGTGTGTGTGTGTATGACTTACCCCTTGTGACTTAAATTGTTAAACTGACTTAAGGAAATATATTGTGAAATAACTTCGTGGATAAGGACTTGACAGATATTTGGGGAAAAATGAAGGGGAAACTACTTATGCACTCACCTTTTTGAAATTACTTGGAATGGTGTACCTTATATATATATATTTTTGCTTAACTGCCTTACATGTATACTGTATTTCATCATATGCTGTCATATATTATATTGTCGGACCCTAGTAAGTGTCTAATTTGACCTCTCCTTACTACGTCTCTGAGGTTAGGCGGGCGACTTACTGAGTACACGTTGTTTTTGTACTCATGCTACACTTGTTGTGCATCTTATTTCATAGGTAATTTCATAGCAAATGTGGAGGATTCAGAGACTTAGGCGAGCTGCATTATCCGGAGGCGACCTGCAGCTGACAGAGTCTCCTTCATACTGTATTTATTCATTTTAAATTTCCTTGTCGAGTTGTTTTTCGGACAGTCTTTGTAATGATGTATAAATTCTTAGAAATTGCTCATGTACTTGTGACACCGGGTTTTGGGATAATTTTTTAAGTGAAATCTTCAGGTCACTGTGTTTAAATAACAGAATTTTAGTTTCTGTCGTATTTAACTTACGAAAATTTACTTATTTGATTATAAAATGCAAGAAAATGTAACGGTTTCGAAAATGTTAAAACATGAATGTACACTAATTAAGGATTTGGCTTGCCTGACGGTGGTGTCCGGCGCCATCACCTATGGATTTTGGGTCGTGACAACATGGTATCAGAGCGCTAGGTTTTCGTAGGTCTCACAAGTCATGAGAAAGTCTAGTAGAGTCTTGCGGATCAGTACAGAGACGTCTGTACTTATCTTCGAGAGGCTACAGGGTTGTTAGGTACTTCCCTTCTTGATTCTTCATCGTGCGAGTTGATTCCTTTGAGGCTTTTGCCTATGTTCATTCCTACTCAATCTTACGCGTCGCGAAGCGCTTGTTATGGATCAGGAATTTGAGGAAATGGAAATGGTGCTACGAATGTAATTCGAGATGCTTCCATGTGTAAATGGGCGTGGTTGTTGTTATGGCCTTACAGAAGGGTAATATGTTGTTGCAGCTCAGTAGCTGTGTTTCTGGGAGCCTTAAGGCCTTGCTCGGGTAGTGAAGTTGGTTGCAATTGATTATCGCGCGGTGTCGATATGATGATAGAACGTTGCCCGTATGTTGGGGAAGATGAATGGTTGAAGGGAGGTCTTCTCAGAGTATGATTTCGGGATTTCAGTGCTTTTGTTCCAGCAGAGGGAAGGCATTTGGATGAATGGATTGGTTGGGATTTATAAGGTAGTAAGACTTGGTGTCTTCAAGTGAGGTGGGATATGAACATGTGACGTGTAGTCGTCGTCATTGATCGAATGGAATGTGTTAGGCTTGTCGGTGCTATGGTTTATTTGGTTACATGGGGTCAGAGTATTGAGAGGAATTATTGAAGAACGCGGTTGGAAAAGAATGATCCTGGAATGAGGCTAGGCGGTGGTTCCATTTCTAGGAGGCCAGGTGTAAGAAGCGGAAGTCGAGCAGTCGCAAAGTAGGGGAGCGGCAACACAACTTGGAATTTGTGTCGCACATTTTATTAGATGTCCATGAGGAGCAGACGGGCTAGTAAGTTGGTAAATGAAGTAGGGCATACGATGGGGTATTGAAGTCGCAGAGAGCATGCATTCAGTGTCGTTATGAGGTGTCCGCGGGTGATTTTCATAGGTGGGTTGTCTTCTGGGGATAGGTTAGCAATGGCGGGGTTGGCAGGTTCTGTGAGAGGTCCTAGTGGCTAGTCGGTAGGAGTTATAATGTGTGAATGATGCTAGAGAATTCGAGTGTTTAGGGAGTGCTAGCAAGGGAATTTGGAAGATTTGGAGGGATTGGCTGAGCAAGATCGTGTTATCAGAGGTGGAAGGATCTCAGCAGGGTCTAGAGTGCTGCAAGGAGTAGCTTCGAGATAAGTGGGGGAGTCCCATCATCTGCAGTTGGGTTGTAGGATTGTCTTCGCATGGGGTTGAGGATTGTCGACATGTAGGCAAGTTATTTCAGCTAAGGAAAAATGAGTAAAATGGTAATTGTGCGTGGGATTTGATGAATATGTACAAAAGTTGGCCCTGTCAGGTCAGGGTTAGGCTTTGGAAGATTCAGAATTTATGCTTAAGGCATGGGCGAGTTGTAAGGATAGTGACTCAGTCACATGTTTCATTGAAAAAGGTGTTCCTGTGCTAGGAGAACCTTGGTGGTTGATTGTATTCGGGGCCAGTCAGAGTGGGTGACTCTCAATAGCGGTCCTAATGAGTTCAAAAGTTAAGAATGCGGCAATTAAAGATTTCAGGCAGCAATATGATCGAGAATCGAGCTTTTGCAGAATAATTTCTGAGAAAGAAGAGGATGATTGGAATGTTCTATGATATGTTTCAGCATGCATGATAATATTTGAGGAGTGAGAGAAATAGACTCTGGATTGAAGAAAAGATTATGATAAGGTTATGAGACGGGTTGCGGGATTTGGGCAGCATGGTCTCGTGAATCAAGGTCACTCGGGATGAGTGATGGTGGAGTTTGTTATGGGTTGAAGGAAGTTGTTATTGTTCCTGAGGCAATTAATGATGATTAAAAGAAGATAGAT
>ML429434.1:3222-31137 GCA_005239525.1 Nicotiana knightiana
AAAATCAGAGAAATAATTCATAAGATTTACATGATTAATTGAGAAAGAAGAGGTGAGTAAGTACCGAGTAGGACAGTACAACTATAAGTAGTAAATTTGACTGTAAATCAGGGTACTGGCAGGTAAAAATGCATAAAAATAGTATAGAATGGACGGCATTCACTTGTCCAGAAGGACATTTTGAATGGCTAGTAATGCCTTTTGTTTTCTTATAGTTGTACTGTCCTACTCGGTACTTACTCACCTCTTCTTTCTCAATTAATCATGTAAATCTTATGAATTATTTCTCTGATTTTTTTTTTTATTCTGGACTTTGTCCAGTCATGAATCCTGTTTTACTGTTCATCTCTTTCTCTTAACCTATATCTTAACAATAGACAGAGAACAAAAATAGGTCAATTTTTGAAATATAAGGACAAACAATGAAAAACCACAATAAAAAATATCCCAGAACTCAATTTTGGGCGCTTGTTGGGCAATATCAGCCGCACTCCACTGGAGCTTTTGTATTTATACCCATTTTTTGAGTCACGTTTTAACTTATATCCGTTTTACAAAAAAAATTATAAACGTACTCACTTTTTGCATAAACTTCAGGTATACGGACCAGAAGTAGCAAAGACAATCACACAAACTTCAGCATTCTAGGTTTTTTCAAAAACTTCAATAGAAGTGGTGAAGTTATTTAGTTCATTTGTAAAAACTTCAGCACTAAATAAGTTGAAGTTTTGTCCTGGATTAATTAGTTTTGTCATAAAGCTTTTTCAAAAACTTCAGCAGAAGATGCTGAAGTTGTTTAGTTCATTTGTAAAAATTTCAACACTAAATAAGCTGAAGTTTTGTCCTGGATTAATTATTTTTGTCATAAAGCTTTTTCAAAAACTTCAGCAGAAGATGCTGAAGTTATTTAGTTCATTTTTAAAAATTTCAGTATTAAATAAGCTGAAGTTTTGTCCTGGATTAATTAATTTTGTCATAAAGTTTTTTCAAAAACTTCAGCAGAAGATGCTGAATTATTTAATTCATTTCTAAAAACTTCAGCACTAAATAAGCTGAAGTTTTATCCTGGATTCATTAGTTTTGTCATAAAGCTTTTTCAAAAACTTCAGCAGAAGATGCTGAAGTTATTTAGTTCATTTGAAAAAACTTCATCACTAAATAAACTTAAGTTTTGAACAGGTACCAGGAAGGCGGCGCTTGAAGTTGTAAAAATTAGGGTAATGAGGACGACCAAATAGAGCGTCCCGTGCAATTTCTGCTCCACTAGGTTATCCTGAATAACAAATCATTCAATTATTTAAATTAGAAATAATTGATAAGTGTATAATATATATTTAATTTATGTATACTGACTAAAAAAAATAAGCAGTAAAACTGGCGGGTTATTTATGTAAAGATCCCATTTAGTTTCTATGACCCAAACAAATTAATAGAGCATTTAGTCCAAAGCCCATTATTAGTTTCTTTCTTCCTTTCTGTCTCCAGGGTGACCAGCCGGAGTCGGAACTATGGCGCGCAAGAAGTCGCAAGGGAACACTAAACCGGCGGCGAATAAGCCGAACCAGAAGCGGCTGAGCAACGCCGAGCGCTCGGCGTACTTTGCACGTAGAGAAGCCGCCAAGGTTTTGCGTACCGTTCTACAAGGAGACGCTCGGCGCCGAGCCGTTGGGTCCATCAAGTCGCTGGTGTATAGTCCTACCGTTAGAAACAAAAAAGCTACCTATGCTTTGGTTTGTCAAACCCTCAAATGTAAGTTCACATTTTGTAAATACTTCTTAGAGTGTATGCTTAGGGAGCTAAAAGAAGAATGTTAGAATTCATCCTCAAATGTAACCCTCAAATGATACTATTTATAATTAGACTCAAGAGTTTGACCATATTTGCTACTGCTAAGTGCTAGTGAATACATGTTTGGCTGACCAAAATTGATAGTCTGCTTGCTGTGTCAACTGCATTTTGGGAAATCATCCTAGTTATTAATCCCTCCATTCCACTTTGAGTGATTTTTTTTTGGTTGTTTTTGCCCATATTGAGGAATTCTCTTTTTAGCATTAATTAACAATGTAGTTGACCATATTAATTTGTTCATTGAAAATACAACAAATACTCCTAGACTCTTTACCCCGGGGGCACAATGTAATTGACCATATTAATTTGTTCATTGGAAATACAAAAAATACTCCTAGGCTTTTTACTCCGAGGGAAACTTTGGAAAAAAGAAGTTAATTCTTTCTTGATATTTGAAAAAATTAAATATTATGGACCACAAAAAAAAGCCAAAAAATCACTTAAAGTGGACCTACGGGAGTACAATATAAGGGGGAGTTGGCTGCTTTTTGCAATTAATAAGTGATCATGGGATGATACTGAATTCAAAGCTTACGAGTATTGACCTGAAATTTGTTGGAAATAATTGCGTGTGACTTCTGAAATACTGTAGCCAAATTTTTTGGCTGGAGTCTGGACCATGTTCACAGTTTGAAAATGGGATGTGTTTATCTGTGCTGCTTAAGATCGACTTTAAGTTTTACGACAATAACATAATAATAGGGTAGTCAATGTAATCAGAAGCATCTGCTCATCCTTCTCGCTTTTAGTTGTTGATACAGTGTACTAAGCATGCTTCATAGCTTTCTCTTGGAGGTTTTAATGTAATTGTTTTCAGTTTTTCCTTACTACTCTACTCAAATATTCAAAATTAGTATGTGTACTTTAATGGCACTGAGTTGTCTTTTGAATTTTGAAATCTCAAGGGCTTTAACATAAAATATTGGAAGGTATTTTCTTTTAGAATAACTTTTGTATCAACTCAGTGACTGAAAATCATGCTATCTCCATACCTACAGAAAAGGTCCTTTCGTAAGCTTCATTATTTCAAATGTTCTGGATTCTTCCTTTTTGCAGATCTTCCCATTATCAAGGATGTCTTTGACATTGCCAATGTGCTGAGTAGCAAGTGGAAGGTTGGAAATATTTTCAACTTCTGGATTTTGATTGATTGTCGGGTTTTGGCACTTTAACTTCTCTCATTGCATGATATAGGGGCTTAACTGTTCGACATGAGAAATTCTTGTTGTTTACTTGAAAGATCTTCCTCTTTTTCGTTCTCTTTTTTCGATTAATATTCTGAATAACCTGTGCTCGAGGCATCTTTTGGTGCTTCTTCATTTGAATATCTTCTGTTACTCTTTTCTATTATTAAATATGCTTCATCATTTTTGTATTGATTGAATAAGAACAATCTCTCTACAGGCTAGTGACTACAAGTGCTAAAAGTGCCAACATCTCTTAAATGTCATGTAGCTTCATCATACATTCATTAAATAATAGGTTATCCAAAGTAAAAGGCTTTCTACTCGATTTCTTGGAAGCGATTAAGGTCCATAAATATTTCAAATAATTAATGATTTTATCTATCTGGCATAAGTTGTCAATTATAAAATGTTTTAGTGGTCAATTGTCATTTTCAACTTTGTCTTGGCAACCTCTGAACTTTCTGTTCATGTTGAAATAGAACTTGTTTCTTGAATGCTGCTTATTGATATTCCACAATCCCAAGAACAATCATTTTTATTTGATTTGAACGAACAAGTAAAATATGGTATCTGCATTTCAAATAACTCCGTGTGCCAGGCTACCAGCTCAACTTGTAATTTGAAAAGCAGAGGAGAGTCATATGACTGTCTGATTGACTTGTAACTGTAGGCTCAGTCTAGTGTTTCTACTGCCAACCACCTAGATAATCTAGCTTCTCCTTATTCATCTTTCACTCGCTTCCTGAAGTACTACGTTCTTAACATAATGCTTATCCCAGTTTGTATCAACTATTTCACATGTTGGATATTGCTTGACATCTTTGGTGTGTAATAGTTCGGATTTATCTGCAAAATAGGAAGTAGTGAATTATTGCAATATTAAATATCCATGTAACTCCTAAGCAGCAATTTAGAAATCTGAGATTTTGCTATGGAAGTTTGCCAGAGTTTTGGATGGATGTTAATAACCAATACATTATGGTGGACAGAACATAGTCAATATAAAGACTTTGGGCAAACTTCTGCTGCTAATGTTGTTCTGCTGCTAATTTAATGTTAATTGTTCATTAAATTCTGCTGCTAATGTTTTTGCAGAGGCAAGAAGAATTAATGTATATAATCTTGTATGACATTCTTTTTGGCCAGGTATTCATTCATCAATATACATCCCCAGTTTGTTTCATACTTCCATTGCTTTGGTTTCTTGTTTACGTTGATCTGTTTTAATTTTATACAGGAAGCTTTATTAGCTGGTGATGCAGAAAAAATTCTTCTGCGGCAGAAGGATGTGTTGCAGGCAGCTCTTGCCAAGCTTTTAGTGCGAAAGAAAGTAAAACATGTCTCAGATTTGATGACTTCTTATAGAATCTCGGGTATGTGTTTTGACTCTTATCCTGTTAATGGTGGTTATCTCTATGGATCAAACATTGAGATGTACATAGTTCAAACTTGTCAACAGACTTTATAAAATATATTTGAACTAAGAAGATTGTTTGATGGTAAACGTGTCTATATTCTATGTTGTATGTTGGATTTTTTCTTAATAAGGGTTGTTTGGATTATCACTTGGTATGTTTATTCAATTGAGCATAGAATGCAGCCTTGAAATTGTCACCAGAATCTTGTTTCCGTTTTTCTAGTGCAGACCTTCCGAAACCTCGTTATGCTCGTGTAAATACTCTGAAGATGGACGTAGAGTCTGCCCTGTTCGAATTTAAGAAACAGTATGAGGTATGATATAACGCTTAGATACAGCAGTTATTTTGCACTTCCTGGATTTTTGAATTAACTTTAGTGTCATTTTGTGTATTGGAGGTAATTCCTTGTGTCAACATCCTAAGCCAAAATCTGATCCAGACGTTCGTCTTTCCAATTTGCAAGGCTATTTATTAGAGTTTTTATTCATTCTTTATTGATAGCTGTCCTACCTCTAATTAGGTATGATAGTCCTAGGGTGGCCATGGATGTTTTGTTTAGAAATATTGAGAGAAAGGACGAAATTTTAACATATTGAGAGAGGGCATGAAAAGATACTCAATAACTACTGAAGATTGGTAAAATTCAAAGTATCTAATACCATGATTTCTTCATGTTTGTCAGTTCAATGATATCATTACTGCTGTATTTCATTATTATGAAGTTTATTTATGTTTATGTTCTGCACATTAAATAGGTCTGCCAGGATGCCATGGTTCCTGATCTGTTGATTTTTCCACCAAGGACTGACCTGCATGATCATCCTTTGGTGAAAAATGGAAGTGTGTTTTTGCAGGTGCAAAATTCTCTTTTCTTTTCTTAATCTGGAATTTTAATGCGAATACAATTATGGAGTTTCTTAGATGCAATCCTCCCCCCTCTTTTGGGTTCTATTCTATCTTGCATTGACATCCAATTAATGTCCTTGTTCCACTAGGGTAAGGCGAGTTCCATGGTTGCAGTTGCTCTTGGGCCTAAACCCGGATGGGAGGTAATTAATTACATGGAAAAAGAGTTGTTAGGTGTTCTCTTGATTTTCATTTACCACTTGGTTGTTCATGATTGCTTATTTTCTTGTGAAGGTCATTGATGCATGTGCAGCACCAGGGAACAAAACTGTTCATCTTGCTGCTCTAATGAAGGGAAAAGGAAAGATAATAGCTTGTGAACTTAATAAAGAAAGGGTTAAACGTCTCAAAGACACTGTTAAACTGGCTGGAGCAACTAGTATCCTTTTAGCAGCTTTCTATTATCCTGTCCATCTTACCACATATGATTGCTCCACAGCAAATTTGACCATCACTTGATTTCTAGATGGACTACCTAAAGTGTATTGGAAGCCCTTAAAACTGTTTGCTTCTGTCCTTTTTAATTTTTTTGGTTTATAATATCCCCATCTTTAAATAAGTCCCTAAAATCTCGCACTTATTCAGTCAAACTGGCTGAAGTTGTTAGTTTTATATGGCTCTCAACTTTTTAATACCATAAGCAGCATTCTGCACTAGGTGTCTGAAGTATATTTTTGAGGAAATATGACTTTTAACTTTATTTCTACATGGATTTCCTGTGGTAATCATGTATCGGAAGCATTTTGAAACCCATGAATCTTTAGTTGTTTCAACTCCCACTTTCAAATAATTCCTAAAACCATTTAGTTATATGACATTTTCTCTAAATGGGTTTGTTTGTTTTCAACTTTGTATACCATAATATGCCCCGATAACTTAACTCATCCTAAGACGTGAAAGTCAAGCATGAGGACTTCTTAAACATGAGTTCTGAGGATCCAGCGTACTCAAAGGTAAACATGCGATACACATTTTTTTGGGGGGAATGAAGCGTTGTTGGTTGTTAGATATCATCAACTTACCAAATGGCATCTTTTATTTTCTGTCCAGTTAATCAATCTATTATACTTGCAGCACTGGAATGAAGTAACGGGTTGGCCTAATACAAACATGATTTGACATATCAATCATGAAGAAAGTTCTGCAGTATAGATTGTAAAGCA
This sequence comes from Nicotiana knightiana, assembly GCA_005239525.1. Taxonomy (NCBI): domain Eukaryota; kingdom Viridiplantae; phylum Streptophyta; class Magnoliopsida; order Solanales; family Solanaceae; genus Nicotiana; species Nicotiana knightiana. The sequence goes on from ML429434.1 coordinate 9,745, forward strand.
TCTGATATATTATAGAATTGATGGATGCTAGTTTCTAAAGCATTATAAATTTTACTGATGTGATGTGACATCGCCCATATGAGGAGTATTTGTGAACATGAACTCTTTTGTACTCCAAGAAGCAAGTTTAAATGGGACTAGAGCTGAAGGATCCTAAACGAGTACCTAAAGCCTAGTTGATAAAAGGAGGAAGGAGAGTTCTGATATCTTTTGACACTTCTGTGCATCTAAATTACATTGTGTTTCCAGTTACCTATCAAGATGACTTAAATTAATTCCAAAAGTTTGTACGCACTATCTTTTTTCTGTATTGGAGGATTCTCTTGCATAATACTGAATAGACAACAGACAGGAGAGGAGGACAAGGTTTCCTCAGGAATGAGGTGGACATACTTTGACCGACATGATAAAGCCTTTGATTGTTCATTGTTAATTTGTCTAAAAGACACTTAAAATATAGGCAGGTGACTTTAGTGTGTTACACCAGAACAAGCAGCAAAAAAGAAAAAAATCCTTCCTCTTTGTGGACAGTGTGGAAAGGATATCAATTAGTGCTTGTTATACAGTGATCTAGCCATCAAGATGGATATTTGATCTGGGGTAATGCTGGTTTTGCTCTAATTAATGTTCCTGCCGCGTGACGGTTTTACACTTGCATAGAGACAGTAAAGGAAAAAATTGACAAAGTACCAGTTTATATTTTTTTAGCAAGCATGGTTTCAATTTTGTGAACCTCCGTTTTCTGTTTGGGGTTTTTGAATGGAATTTTAGTAACACATAAACCTGACTCCAGGTTCAAGCAATACTTTTAGATCCATCGTGTTCTGGATCTGGGACAGTTGTTGATAGATTAGATCATCTGCTCCCCTCATATGCTGCAGGTGACTTTGCTCATCCTGTATTCATTTTTTATTTCTCTGTGTAACGAACCCTTCGTTTATCTCCTTTTTAACAATTTTTTCTGGAAAAGCTTTGCAGATTCCTCTGATGTAAATAGACTAGAAAAGCTCGCTGCTTTCCAGAAAAAGGCTTTGAAACATGCATTATCTTGTGAGATTTTTATTTTTTTGTTTTGGCTTAGCCACAAACCGCAAGTCCATGTATGTTATATTTGTGCGACTGATAAATTTATCTTCTCATCTTGATGTAGTTCCAGCTGTTGAGAGAATTGTTTACAGCACATGTTCTACTAACCAAGTTGAGAATGAAGATGTCATTAACTCTGTTCTGCCTCTTGCTTCTTCTTATGGGTTTGAGCTGATGACAGTCTTTCCCCAATGGCCTCGCCGAGGTCATCCAGTTTTTGATGGCTGTGAGTGATTTTCAGCTGAATGCTTTATCATCTCTCAAATATCATCATCGTCAAGTTTTAGTTTAGTTCATATCTCAAGAGCTTCCTTATAGGTGCCTACCTGACCCTAGTCCTCAGGATCAATCCCCCTTCCAAAACTTGGTCAAAGTAGAAAAATAAAGAAAGTGCACAATCGAAAGAAAGAATATTTATTCTTTTTGTGGTTTTCAAGTGCTCTGAGCGTTCGTGGCATCAAATATTTTTGTATTCAATTGCTAATAGTCTAAGCCAGATTTCGTAGGTTAGCTGAAACTGTAGCAATTATATAGTCTCAGAGGTGATACATCTTTTATCTTCGGAAGCGCAACATGTCATTTAGCAGAAGATTAGACTATGTTATAGTACTTCCAATACACACGTCTTGTACATAGTATTTGCTTTCATGTATGTATATGAGATTCCTAGATATGTAATACCATTCCGAAGAGCAACAGTTCAGTTTCTTTTAGAAACTAGATTCCTGTTTTGGGCTGGTAAATTCGAGGTTTTCCTGCACGAAACTTGTCTTGAATGTCCAATTTAGCCCCTTATTGTTCTTTATTGTTACCTAGATATTGTGCAGTGTTGGAAACTGTACTCTTCGGCTGTGTGTTTATGTTTATTTTTCTTATTTTTTCGTAGCTCAACATTTGCTGAGAACGGATCTCATAGAGGACAAGGAGGGATTCTTTATTGCTTTATTTGTTAGAAAGGGAGTGAGCACTCCAGTCAAGCACACCAGAGATGATGAAAACGCATTACGAGCTATTCAACGAAGGAAGAAAAGAAGAATAAATTGTTTCTTCCTCTTCAAAACTTTCGGTTTGTTCTTGCAGTCCTAGTTGTACTTCTTTCAAACAGGCAATTCATAAATGATAAAATCCTAGAGACAATTACCAGAATTTGTCCAGATGAGAATGTAGTTTTTGCCGAAGTTTTGTTTTTCCATTTTCAGGTTTTAATTGTCTACTGAACAGTTATGTGGTAAAAACTTACCTGCGATGGGTGTCTACCCCTAATTGTATTTCTCTTATGTTATTTTTCGTCTTTGTACCGACGAGTATAATAGTGTTTTGTCTAGCATTGCTAGCGATTTATGTTGTATTTCACACTTTTGCATAATGTGTTACTGTTTTTCCATTTATTTGATGTCTCTCACGTTGTTGATATTATTTTTCGGGTTTTGTTGTTACATATATATTGTTTTTGTACACTCTTACCCTCCCTAGACCTCACTGGTGGAATTTTACTGGGTTGTTGTCTTTTACGTCCTTTTTTATGTGGCTTTTTTGTAAGATCTTTTGACCTCACCTGGGTGTCAAAAATGGATTATGAGATTGATCGTCCATATATTAACGAGTAAAGTTTAATGTTGTCTAATTTGAATACGTCCATCCATGACATTTGGCTATAGCTTACTACACATTATTGTTTAACCTAATTTAAAAGGGGGTTTTATCTAAGCGAGAAAGGAAAAAGAAACAAAACTAAAGAAATAAACGTAAAAATTGCACGGGCACTCTATTTGGTCGCCCCCATTTAACCTATACCCGCTTTTTAAAAAACTTTTAACTTGTACTCACTTTTTAAATAACTTCAGTTCCCTTTCCCTCGCTGAGCTGAAGTTCACCAGTTAAGCTGAAGTTCGCCAGTTATAAAGACAACTTCAGCATACGGGGCTGAAGTTCCCCAGTTACAAAGACATAACTTCCCAGTTACAAACTTCAGCTTTAGAGCTGAAGTTCCCAAGTTATAAAGACAATTATAAAGACAAACCTTCAGCTCTAGAGAACTTCAGCTCTAGAGCTGAAGTTTTGTCTTTGTAAACTGAGGAACTTCAGCCCAGTATGCTGAAGTTTTTATCTTTATAACTGGGGAACTTCAGCTCGTATGCTGAAGTTCCCCAGTTACAAAGACAACTTCAGCTCTAGAGCTGAAGTTCCCCAGTGTAACTGGGAGAAATTCAGCCCTGTATGCTGAAGTTTTTGTTTTTATAAATGGAAAACTTCAGCCCCGTATGCTGAAGTTTCCCGGTTACAAGACAACAACTTCAGCTATAGATCTGAAGTTCGCAAGCTACTTCAGGCCCGTCTACTAGAATGCTGAAGTTTTGCGTGATTGCCTTTGCTACTTCAGCCCCGCATGCTGAAGTTATGCGCAAAAGCGGGTACAGATGCAATTTTTTTTACAAAGCGGGTATAAGTTAAAACGTGTCATAAAAAGTGGTACGGATGCAAAAGTCCCGAAATAAATAGACCACCGGATGTATTCCAACTTAATGACACAGTAATTACTTTTTTAGCAACCTGATTATAAACCTCATTAGAAAACATGACAAAGAAGAAAGTCATTTAGCATTGAAACAGTATTTTAAAAGGCGTGGGCGTAAGGCAAGACGTTTTACATATGCCTCAGTGAGGCGTAAGCCCCGAGGTACGGAGCGTAAGCCTCATGGGTATTTAATTTTTTGATATTTTATAAAATAATATAATTACAATAAATAATTTTAAACATGGGAAATTGCATAAAAAATGAATAAAATTATAAATAAGTAAAATATATATATAGATATGCTCCATCACCACAAAAAACTAGTCAAAACAATCAATTATACGCTACTTACTAGCACAAGTAACTTGAGTTGAAACGGATAAAATTTTCTACATGGAGGAACAAAAAGGATAACTACCCTTCGATTTTTGAATTTTGAATTTGCTGCTATGGAAGAAAATGTTGTATTTGCAAAAAAAACAATTGGCCGTTCGTTGCTTTTGAGAGATAGAAGCAAACTAGCGGACAAGATAAAGATTTGGGAAAGACTATAAATTAGGGCTTCTAGCAATAAAAAAAGGTATTGACTTTTAAATTTAATGTTACAATTCTTTTTAAATTTTTTTGAGTAATTACAAGCTGATTTTTGAGAATTTGGGTATTATATTAAGGACTTATTCAACAAATTTTGTTTTAATTTGAAAATATCTTTTGGACTTACGCATCACTATAAAAACGCGGCTCTACGCCCAAACGTACGCCCAGAATTGTTGGGCGTACGCCTCTTGAGACTTTCGCCCCCCACCATCATCTCGAGGCACTTTTGGTGCGCCTCACCTTAAGACTCGCCCAGAAAACGCCTCTTGAGACTTTCGCCCCCCACCATCATGACGTAAACTAATTTGCTCCAACTTGACAGCGTCCGTCGATTTGACACCCCTGCTCCAGTTTATTAGGCCGCTTCCCTATTGCATAATAAGATACTTAATTGTAAAGGTTCATTACAATTTATAGAAATTAAGCTTTTTTCAGAATCAGTTATCAAAGACAAAAAGCGCAGAAAAGCTCTAAGGTCGGTTAGGGCTTGAAGCGCAAATAAAGTATGGGCTTTAATGAAAAAAGGCGCAAACTAGAGGACAAGTAAAAATATGTATATATAGTCCAAGACCAATGATTACAAGCACAAATAACAAATATATAGACAAAACAATTGAAAAAAAATCACGATAAACTGAAAGATTAATTGTTTAGGGTCGCCTTTTGAGGATTACACTCATTGACAAGGAAAAATATGCCTTAGAGCCTTGTTGTGACACTAAAGCGCCCCCAAAGCTAGGTAAGGACAATATTTTTGTTTTGGTTACAAATGGATTAATGTACTAATCCGACCAAAGTTGCACCGGGGAGAAAAGCCATTTTTTGTTTGAAGAAATAGTAATTGCATTTATGGGATCGGAGGAAACAGGCAGAGAGATAGAAGCATTTCACTGTATTAACAAAAACAACTGATATCATGCCTGTTACAAGCAACATATGGTTCCTCATGTTGCATTCATAATACTTCAGAAAACATAGCTACAAATGAGAAAAAGAGTAAAAGATTAGCGTTCCTACCCCCGGATCTAAACTATTTTCATTATATGACACCATCAGTCATCAAAACCATGTCAAGGAAACAGACTATCCATTCCATTTCATGCAAATTTAACTTCAATAGTCTTGCATTTCTTTAGCCGGGGAGGAAGCAACTTCTCAACAGTCACAGTCAGAATCCCATCTTGACAAACAGCAGAAATTGCATCAGTATTAATATTCTCCAGCAGTGTAAACTTCCTCATGAACTTCCCAACCCTTCTCTCCATTTTAATATACTTAGCCCCTTCTTTCTCTTCTTCCCTCTTCCTTTCTCCACTGATCAGCAGCACATTGTCATCTTCCACCTGCACCTTTATATCTCCAGATTTCAACCCGGGCATATCCACAATTAAAACATAGGAATTTGGGTACTCTTTCATGTCCGCTGGTGTTGCAGCCATGGCCGTAGCGTCACATGCAGAGTCTCTTGCTGGGGCATTGATGGACTTGTCCGAGTCGTCACTGGCGGCATTCATGAGGTGCTGGAGAGTGGAAGAGCGACAATCCATAATGCAAGAGAAGTTTTGCAACATCAACTGAGGCTTCCGAACACATTCGTTGCTCACTTTTTAACTTCTCGGATTGCTTGTCAAAAGCAGCTTGGATTGATTGATGATGATTTGACAAACCTAGCATCTTATTGAAACATTTATGATGGACACTATTAGCCTCACCAGCATGCAAACGCAATCTTTCAAGAGCCTTATTCCAAGCCCTAAAACCATTTTTTGTAAAAACTTCACCCCCACTTCCGTGAATGAACTCATGTTCGAACAAATAACAATATAGACAATATGCAGCATCTTTCTTCACACTATACTCCAACCATCCAGAAAATGGACCTTTGAACCAACTTGAATTAAATCGACGCATTTTATTTCCAATTTTAGTTTTAGGAAATTGATGCTTGGAAGGTTGACAAGGACCTTTCTGAATGTAATGTTTTCTCACTTCTTCTCGTATTCGAGGGCTATAGTTAACAAGGGGCATTCTCTCTCCTGGATCATCTTTAAGTGATTCCAAATTAAGTTCATCTATAAGAGGGGAAAGATTGGCACTCGTACGAGTTTCTGGAGCTATCTCGGACTCAGGGATGGACAACTAGAACTAGAACTTGGTTGAGAATGATCTAACTTCTTGAGAAATATATCCATCACAGTTTACAAGAATTATGAACACTCCCTACAATACAAAAGTTCAATCCAACTCAATTTAGTAATTTGGTATAAGCCCAGAACTAAAATATTGGAGTATGTATTTCGTACAAGAGAAAAGGGCTTGCTAGATGCATATTTCGATACTCAAAGGCAAAGTCCTATAATAATAAGCACTCTTGAACATTGAAACAGAATCAATTTTTTTTTTTTTTTGATAAGTAAAAGTTAAATGTTATAATTAACATGGCAGTGAATGAGTACAGCCATTACCAACTAAGAATTCTGTAAAACTGGAAGGATTCCAGAAACTCTAAAAGATTACATCAGTGTCACTCCCAAAATCAGAACTACACCAGGTTTTCAATTTTCCTTCTACAGAAAAGAAATGAATCTCCCAATGATTAAAACAGCAACTTATTGAAGAATTTATATTTTCAACGTCTGCAAATAGATTTACTAGAGTTGTTCTTCTAGAAAAAATAAAATTAGTTGTCCGCCATCTATTGAAAAATGATACTGAATAAAAGCTAGAAGCAGAATAGTACAGAGTTAAAACGGGACCAGAAATGTGAAAACAAGAGAAATGTAATAGGGCTAGCTTGATGATTTCAGAGAGAGACTCACAATTACGGAGCCAGCCAGTCGTTGATGCCAGAAATAGAATCTCTGCGCAGCGGCACGGCGACGGGGAGAGACTGACAGTGAACGGCGCTGGCGGCGGCGGAGGGTGGTGCAGCGCAGCAGGGGGTATTTTATGTTTAATGTTTAATAAATAAGAAAAATAGTCAGCTACTCAGCACTAAAAACTAAAAAGTCAATTAATAAAGAAAGGTTATAAAATAGAGAGAGTGATGTCTTATAATAATAAAGTACATAATAAACTCAAATCTCCTCTCTATTTATGAAAGAAAGTAAGTTGTTGGGTAAGCTAAGCTCCTACAACAAGCTGTTGTATAAGTTTCTTGTAAGTTGTTATTGTATTGGCTATAGATAATTTTTTATATGGAGTAATATTTATCCACAACGGAGTATCGAAATGATAAGCTTCTTCAGAAGACTTATTTCCAATAGAATACTAAATAGATAAACATATTTATGGTAGAGTCCAATATGGATAAGCTTCTTAAGGAAGCTTATTTACAATGGATTACTAAATGGACACCCACAATATAATATATTTATAACACTCCCTCTTGGATGTTCATTAAAAGATAATGTGTCAATTAAAACCTTACTAGGAAAACCCCGTGGGAAAAAAATTTAGCGAAGGAAAAAGAGTACACATATTTAGTAATACGATTTGCTAACTGACTCGTTAAAAACCTTATAAGAAAAACCTTGTAAGAAATTTAGTAAGAAAAAAGAGTACAAACGTATTTTACTCCCCCTGATGAAAACCCTGTTTCAAATATTTGAGTCTTCGCATTCCAATCTTATATACCATCTTCTCAAAAGTTGAACTTGTCAAAGATTTAGTGAATAAATCTGCTGGATTGTCACTTGAACGCATTTGCCGCACATCGATATTACCATTCTTTTGGAGATTATGTGTGAAGAGTAACTTTGGTGAAATATGTTTCATTCTATCTCCTTTTATGAATCCTCCCTTCAACTGGGCTATGCATGCAGCGTTGTCTTCGTTTAAAATTGTGGATTCTTTATCATATTCCAAACCACATTTTTCTCAAATGAAATGAATCAATGATCTCAACCATACGCATTCCCTACTTGCTTCATAAATAGCTATTATCTCTGCACGATTTGAAGAAGTAACAACAATATATTGCTTTGTGGAGCGCCATGATATGACAGTACCTCCACATGTGAACACGTAGCCGGTTTGGGATCGAGCTTTATGGGGATCAGATAAATAACCTGCATCTGCATAACCAACAAGATATGCACTACCTTTGTTAGGCGTGTTTTAGGTTCACTAGCTCTCATGCTTGTAGATGGCCCTATTGAGACATCAATTCGAATAAACACATTATCTGCAGGGATATATGACTTAGTTATCCTTTTCAAATCAGTAATTACATATGGAATTTGATTTGCTATATTCCGTAAATGGACGATCTTCTGGACCTCCTGATTATATATAGGGGTACATGGATCATAATGAAACTTTTTCACATAATTTCTTTTTTAATTTCCTTTTTGTCTCCCCCAAATTGTGGAAAATTTGTTTCATCGAATCAATAGTTTGCAATCGAGGAGTAAATAAATCTCCTGTCAATGGTTCAAGATAGAGAATAATAGAAGGTGATTCAAACAACATACATTCCTAACCTTCCCTAGGGGTCCAATCTTACTATGCTGTGGTGGTGCTACTGCACATATATACAACACATTCAAAAATTTGTAGATGAGCAATATTTAATTGATGATCAAAAACTAATTGTGACGGAGAATATTTATTATAATTTGTCAATCTGAGACGAACAAGCGACGCTTCATGCAAGATATCATGGCCCCAACAATCATGCACAATTTTATTTTCAGAAGTAATGGTCTGACTATCAATTGCAGGCGTTTAATAAATGACTCTGTGTCATGGCCCAAACCTGGGAAGGCGCCCGGTGCCGTGCTGGCCCGAGCGAACACTTTGTAACTCATGATCATTAGACCAAAACTAGCACATACATAGGTCGAGTTAGCTGAACTCATTTATTTCGTAACTATCATGGGACTACATGGACACGACTCATAATGTACAACTGTAAGTGGACAATACTGTATCAATAAACTATCGTTCTTAAAACATGAATACATATGAGCCGTCAAGGCCTCTAACATACTGTATAAATTGAACCTCTTTCTACAAAGCCTCTAAGATTATTTAGCATCAAACAGGACAGGGAACCGGCTTACCCATACGTCTATAGCAAAACTCTGACACAATGACTCATAGAGTGTGCACTCCGAATGAGGTGGAGTCTTACCGATTCTTCGCTGAATGAAAACCTCGTCTACTATGAGGGCTCGTCAATTTGATTATCTATACATGCAGGCATGAATGCAGCGTCCCCAACAAAAGGACGTCAGTACGAATAATGTATTGAGTATGTAAGGCAATATACTGAAAGCTGAAACTGAACTGATGTATAATAACTGAAAGTAATTGGAAGTCAAAGATAATCTGGAGCTATGATTACCTGCTGATACTGACTCAAATCTCTCAATATAGTAAGTAAAATAGTTGTTCGGCCCTATAAGGCTCGGTATATATATATATATATATATATATGCTCTGCCGTAGTAGGCTCGCTCATAGGCTCTCAACCGTACTAGGCTCTGTATCTCAACCAACTGGGATCTCTCATAGGCGCTCGGCCACAGTAGGCTCTAGTTTACTAATTTAATTATTGGATAAGATTAAAACTAGAGTACGAAAGTTTGTGAATAGTCTAGAGCCCCGATAGAGGTTGAGTTTTAGTTTAGTATACAGAGGAGACCCTAGAGAAAGTTTTGAAAATCATGTTCTAAAGGGGGGAAGGATGTTACATCCCGTACCTTAGCATTAGGATGTGCCTTTGTAAATCCACATGAGTTCGAAGGGATTATGTCTATTAGGAGGTTATAGAGGATTTCCTGAATCGTAAGGGACTAAAATACCCATATAGGGTGAGTCACATTGGGATGCTATAAAGTACGGTTATAGAAGTATAGTATCACCCTTATGGGGATCAATCTAATAACTCCAAATGCCCCCGATGAGACGCGAGACCTAGCGACGGTGTTACATAAGAGATCAAGTTATCAGTGGTAAATGATGGATCAACATTTAGGTGAATCAAAAATAGATGGATAAAAGTTCATCAGTATGAGATGAGATTAAACCATCAGTCTTAAGGATAAGCACCAAGAGTAACCTGGAGTCGGTTCCGAACCTCAGTAACGATAAATCGAAGTAAGAACTATGGTATAGTATAACCTACGTAGATGCAGTAAAGTCATACAAATGGACAACCAAGTCTATAAAACAAGATATAGCCATATTCGCAAAGTACCAAGCGAAGATCTTCAGTATACCTATAGATGCCCAGAGAGGCATCCTATTAAGACTTGTATATTTTTACAAATTAAGTCCTAGATATTGGTTAAAAACTGAAGGAAAAAAGAGAGAAGAGTCGCATAGGCACACTTGCAAGGTCAGTATCATAGAGGCTGCATAATAGAAGGTAGCAACAGTTACGAGATTGGAAGAATTCGATCACAAGCCATAGTGTGGAAAAGAGGTCTAAAAGGGGAATACCTTGGCCTTTGGATTTATTCAAGAACAATTTCCTAAATGGAAAGGAGAATATTATAGTATTCGCAAGAGATATGGGTTATGAGAATGATAAGTGCATCAGCCAACATTCGAGGACGAATGTTCCAAAAGAGGGAATAATATCACGCCCCGCAATATGACGCTTTCGCAGTATTAAATTACAACGATATTGCACCCTGTAGTATTGTACGTTGAATTTGGCGTAAGGTAATTGACATCAATCTAAGGAAAAGATTATTTATTTCAAACTAATGATGAGTAAAACCGTGAAGGTGAGAGGGGTGGCAAGTAAAAGAAAATGAATTTTCGTCCAAGTTTGACATGTTGGGATAAAATACAGGCCTAGAAATAATACCCGATATTTATGGACTAGTACCATACAAGGTACCATATGACCATGGTAGTAGGATGTATAAAGTGTATTAAACGTAGAATTTTAAGTAATTTGAGACAATTCTTAATTATGCGGGTAATTGGTTATTTACCGGATAATGGGATATTATCTAGTTAACTAATTAGTTATTGGATAAGATTAAAGACCCCACCCCACCCCCAAGTGGAAGCAAGCCCTTATTAAGAAAATGACTCTCAGACATTTCTTAGTAGGTAGCATCCTAATACATTGATCAAAAGACACCTCAAACTTTAAATGCTTCAATTCAGCAGAAGCACTACATTTTTTCTAGTGAATTGACATTTTATATATTAGAGAAATATCAACTTGATACTAGATATAATTAAGATAAGAAAAGGAAAGGCATAGTTTTCAGAATTTACAAAGCGGCACACTATCTTCATCCAATTTTGCATAAAGTTGCAAAGAATATTTTCATTTGCATTGAGATGGATGAAAATATGGATATCATAAAGGAGGAAGACACATTATAGGAAAGGCATATACATAAATAAAAACCACTTAAAACAACATTACAACCAAACAACGTGATTCCTACAAGTTTCAACAATTCCAACGAGAATTATTGAAACTTTAGCAAAGTAAACTTTTGCGATTCTAACGGAGTACGGTACAACCTTTTCCAAGAATATTATACAGAATTTTCCCTTACTCCAGGTATGTTAAGGCTAAGAACTTCTTTCATTTTGGTATGATCTCGTAATTACACGAGTTTGATAATAAGGCATAAAGGAAAATTCATATCCCGAAATTTACGTATATTTTTCTAGTTTTGTAAGTTACAATATTATCTTTATCGGGACTTCATATTCATTTGAGTATTTCCTTTTTCCAGTCAAGAGAGCAGAAAATATATATATACAATATTACAGTATTTTCATTATCATCGAGCTATAATCGATGGGTAGGCCCCTATTGGGCAACCTCTGATCAGATGGTAAGTTATATACTGAGCTTACTGTGGCCGAGTGCCTATGAGCGAACCCAGTTGGTCGAGATACAGGGCTTAGTATGGTCGAGCGCATATGAACGAGCCTACTACGGCAGAGAGTTGAGTCAGTATCAACAGGTAAACATGTCTCCAAATTATCTTTGACTTCCAGTTACTTTTAGTTATTATATATCAGTTCAGTTTCAGCTTTCAGTATATTGCCTTACATACTTTGTACATTATTCGTACTGATGTTCTTTTGTTGCGGGACGCTGCATTCATACCTACAGGTATAGATAATTAGATTGACGAGCCCTCATAGTAGACGAGGTTTGCATTCAGCGAATGATCGGTAAAACTCCACCTCATTCAAAGTGCACCCGAGTCTATGAGTCATCGTGTCAGAGTTTTGCTATAGACGTATGCGTAAGCCGGTTCCCTATTTTGTTTGATGTTAAATAATCTTAGAGGCTTTGTATACAGATGTTCAATTTGTACAGTATGTCAGAGACCTTGACGGCCCATATGTATTCATGTTTTAAGAACGATAGTTTATTGATATAGTATTTCCCACTTACAATTGCACATTATGAGTCGTGGCCATGTGGGCCCATGATAGTTATGAAAGAAATGAGTTCAGCTAACTCGGCCTATGTATGTGCTAGTTTTGGTCGAATGATCATGAGTTACAAAGTGGTTCGCTCGGGTCAGTACGACACTGGGTGCCAGCCACGCCTTCCCAGGTTTGGGGCGTGACACTCTGCAAAGCTATTTTGAGTATGAACATGAGCTACATGATATTCAACTTTTATTCCAACTGATAAACAATAATAACCAAAAGCTTGAGATGAGAATTCTCCAACATTATCAAGGCGAATAGCTTTTATAGGATAATTTGGGAATTGAGCCCTTAATCGAATTTTTTGGGCTAATAACTTTGCAAACGCCAGGTTGCGAAATGATAGTGAGCATATATGAAAACACCTTGAAGATGCATCTGTTAGGACCATAAAATATCTAAACAACCCACTTGGTGGGTGAATAGGTCCACATATATGCCCATGCATACGCTCTAAAAAGGCAGGGGATTCAATGCCAACCTTCATTTGTGATGGTCTAGTGATTATTTTTCCTTGATAATAGGGATCACAATAAAATTCACCATTTGTAAGTATCTTCAAGTTCTTTCATGGATGCCCACTTGAATTTTCAATAACTCGTCTAATCAGTATTGGTCCAGGATGATTCATGTGGCCTTGCCAAAGCACAAAAGTATTTGAATCAGTAAACATCTCGTTTACGATAGAGTGTGTTTCAAATGTACTAATATTTGAATAGTATAAGCCATAAGATAAAGTTGGTAACTTTTCTACAATGCACTTTCAGCCAGAAACATTCTTTACAATACAAAGATCTATCGCATTCATTTCATCTATTGTATCAACATGGTACCCATTCCGACAGATATCTATAAAATTCAACAAATTTCTTCGGGACTTGGAGGAGAACAATGCATTGTCTATAATAAGTGTTGTTTCCTTAGACAGAAATATAGTGGCTCTTCTGGAGCCTTCAATCAAACCTATATTACCAGAAATTGTAGAAATAGTTGTCTTTTTTTTCCTATGCAAATAAAAAAAAGTATTTTGATCTTTGAATATGACATGAGTTATTCCGCTATCAATTACACAAATATCTTCATGGTTGGTCTTTGATCCAAACATAATTTGATGATTATCCATATTATTCAAAATAAAATGACATAAACAAAATAAAAACTATGGTAAATATCATCTTCAAAGCATGACTTTTATTTATTTACAAAGATTAAGTTAACATAACCATACTATCTAATACAAACAACAACAATTAAAATATTAAAATTTCTACAGATTCAACACTGATTACATGACCTGTTGCTCCTTTTGGGAGTGCAATGAAATCAGCTACATCCAAATACATCAAGTTAATATTACCTTTAGAGATAAAATTTGCTTCATCATTTTTCTCTGTCTTCTTTAGGGAAGCTTGATAAAGCTCAACCAGGTGCTTTGGCATACGACATGTAATTGGCCAGTGCCCTTTTCCTCCATATCTATAACATGAATTTTCTGTATTTGTTTGCACCTCTTCATACTTACGTTCCTTTCTTTTCCACTGCTGGTGATGAGGAGGGTTCTTTGGTGCATTATAATTGCCATGATTAGAGTTTCTCCCCCTGACCAAGGCCACGACCATGACTAGGGCCACGACCTCTTCCACGTTTAGCTTGGTGGAAGTTCGTCTCATTCACTTTAGGGAATGGACAAGAATCAGTATGTCAACTTTCATGGTTTTTTTATTAGTAGTCCATTATGTTGCTCCGCTACAAAAAGATGTGAAATAAGTTTAGAATTCTTTTTGAATCCCATCTCTCGATATCGATGTTGCAGGAGCATATTCAAGGCATGAAAAGTGGTGAAAGTTTTTTCCCAGCATATCATGATCAATAATATTATCATAACGTAATTTTAATTGGGAAATAATCCTAAACATAGCTAAATTATACTCACATATAGATCTATAATCTTGTAGTCTTAAATGAGTCCAATCATAACGTGCATGTGGAAGAACGACTATCTTCAGGTGGTCATATCTATCTTTTAAATTATTTCACAGTATTACTGAATCTTTAACAATGAGATATTTCATTTTCAAGCCCTCATCAAGGTAATGGCGTAGGAATATCATTGCTTTGGAACATTTTTGGTTTGATACCTGGTTTTCATCCTTGATGGTGTCTGCAGTCCCGACGCATCAAGATGAATTTCAGTATCAGGCACCCAAGGCACGTAGCTTTTGCCCGATATATCTAGGGGTACAAATTCAAGTTTAGAAAGATTTGACATTATTTAGAAAAGAAAGTTCGTAAATTTGATAGTTCGAAATATTTGCTCGAGATGGCAAACTTTCGTGCTGATTACGTGTTATAAAGGATATACAGTAAAGACATAGAGAGATATTGATATATTATTCAACTTCAAATTGATAGACATAATAAACTGAAATCTCCTATATTGATAGCAGAAAGGAAGTTGTTGTGTAAACTGCTACTGCAAGCTATTGTGTAAGTTGCTTGTGAGTTGCTAGTACAAGCTGTTGTATAAGATGCTTGTAAGCTCCTATTGTAAGCTGCTGTGTAAGCTTCTTGTAAGTTGTTATTATACTAGTTATAGATAATCTTGTACCATTGATAATATTTAACACAACAGAGTACTGAAATAATAAGCTTCTTCAGGAGACTTATTTATATTTCTAATAGAGTACTAAATAAATAAATATATTACGGTAAAATCCAATATATTTTTTCAGGAAACTTATTTATAACAGAGTACTAAATGAACATTCACGATATAATATTTTTATTACAAGACTTAAGTTAAATGCACAAATATTTACACAATCATACACCATTAAATTCAGCCTAAAGTCCAACAAAACTATCTGATAATGAGTAAACTAAATATTGATCTCATCAACTAAATGTTCTCCTCTAACTAGTTACTATCTGATCGAATAAAAAACAATAATCATATATTTTTATTTTATATAAATGAGACAAAAGTAAATTTTATAAGATGCCAATATCAACCGCTGCAGTGAAGCGGACAACAAATAAAATTCAAACGCGTCAGAAAATAAAAGCCATCAGAGGCGGATCTATGATTTGAAGATTGCGGCTGCCGTATTACTTTAGACTTTGACTTAATCTCTTCTAAGTTTTGGTTCGGATAATTCGTCTAATCGATCAAATAAAATAATTTAATAATTATGGTGAGCAAAGCAACTTCAATAATATAACTAATATATATCAACAAAAAATTAGTATTATTCATTTACAATTGTCTTCGATGAATTTTCATATTCTGGAGTTATGATTTGACTAAAAGATGAGCAAATAGGACTAAAACTCGTTATAAATGCATATTTAGATACTCAAAGCAAAAATTTATTTAATAAACATTATATATTTTGATAGAACTCTAAAAACTTTGAAATAGAAGCAAGAATATATAAAATTAAGAAAGACAATAGGAACTCACAAGGAAAAATGAGTCAGCAGCAAAATTAAAAAAGGAGAACAAATCTCCTGTAGCAAAACAAAGAAATGCAGTAGCCCGGGTTCGATCTCGGGCCTTCTGGATGAAAGATTAGGCCACGTGCCAGTGGCACCAAGCAGCCATTTGTTACTTTGGGTGCCACTTTACTTATTTATCCAATTTCTAAATATACATAGTATATATACCTATTCGACCGAAGTGTACGGGGTGGCATGCCACCCCTTCCTCCTTAGTAGATCCGCCCCTGAAAGCCACTATATGGTTTTTTACTAGTAAATTGTGGTTAGAAGTTTTATATTACGAAAGAGATATTTCGAAATGGGCATAAACCAATTTCAGATTATAAGAATGGTGGTTGCTTTAATCACGGGTGGTTCAACGATATTGATGTCCTAAAGGCAAATCTCAATAAAAAGCCTTAAATTTATTTAATAAAGTTTAATATATTTTAATATATTAAATATTCATTATAAAACTCAAGTTATTTATTCATCTGAGTAACCTCTTTCTCATTCCAATATATATATAACCCAGTACTCCTTTTTAATTATAATTTTATAATATAATATATAAATATGGAAAATTGTAGGGGGCCTAAGCAATTGCCGTAGTGGCTTTCCTCCTAGAGCCATTGCTGGTTTTAATTGGCTCTTCTTCGGATTATATAAAAGTTGTTATTTAAGGTGACAATCTACAAAAAACACTGGCACGTCCATTCTTGAATAACTATGTCTTTCATCACTGATACAGGTCTTAATTAATGCTGCAACTCTTAAGGTTCAAGCATTAATTTGGCCTGCAACATTGAAAAAGGCATTGCCGACTTGTACAGTTTGTGTGGAGTTCAGAGTTCTGGTCAGCCTTAATTTTAGGTTTGGTTTATGAGATTAATTATAACGTAACTTACAACTATATTTCAATGATTCCACTAATCATCAACTAGTATATGAAGACTTGACAAATAAACGAGTATCAACTCGGTCTGTTATATTGTCTATAATCGATGCCCCAACTGCGTAGACCGATATTGAATTTAAGTAACAATTGCCTACATGTCAAAAGGTTGTTTTATTAACTTTACATATGTTAATAATATATTTTTATCTTTAATTGTGTAAATTTTAAATGCAAAAAAGAATAAGAAAAATGTAAATACCCCATTTGTCCTTATTTATGTATCATACTTTTCTTTTTAATATGTCCTAAAAAAATGTCATATCGATTGATGAAATCAATCGGGCTTTCACTGCCGCAGACCAATTTTCATAAAGCACCTTTGGACGTCAACAACTATTGGAATCCAATTTCGAGATCAATTCGACACAAACCAATTTTCAGACAAAGAGGATAAAAAAAGAAAAGTATAGTGGCTAAGAAAGATCCGAAAATTCTGTGGGAAATTGAAAACGTCGAAGTAAGTTGTGGCTTATAAATAAGAAGATGAGGAGATAAGGGGCGAAGGATATTCGAAAAGATTTATGTTCATTCGCTCAGCTCTGAGAATTGAGCGACAAGAACTTGTCTTCACAAACTTGTAAAACTTCCCCTTAAGCTGATCAAGCTGCTAGTCACTCAGATCTTGCTGATACTTATTTATTTAGAAAATTTAACTTTAAACTTCTTACTTAATGAAATAATTTACAGTCACATAAATATTTATAATTTATTTAAATCATAAATTTCAAAGTTTTCGTTTCTTTTTTAAACTGCATGTCAACAAGTCAAACACCATCACATAAATTGAGACAGATGAAGTAGAATGTAGCAAAGGTGGCCCTATAAGAATGACAATGGAACGGAAAAGCTTTTCAATAACCTTCATTTTGCTACATTATTGTAGATCCTTTACTTTCATCTTTATCCTCCCCGTACAAGTAGGTTTCATGAGATGATTTTACATCATCAATCTAAATCAATCACAGGTTATTACTCTAATTCTAGGTTCCCATATATGAGTTGATATGAAAATTGCATTGTCTTATGATGAATAGACAAGTGCTGAAGCAATTACGTCTCACTATATAATGTTGGACACTTAAAAGAAAAAAAGTGCAAAGATCTTTTTCTTATGATTTTACATTTTCCTTTCACCTTTCAAAAAAGGAATGATGCCAAGGGCTATCATAATAGGCTTCTTTTATTAATCTACTGCATCAATATTACTAAAGCTAAACTTGGTTCCAACAAAAGGATGGCAAGGGCTATCATGAATAATCTAACCGGTCAAATCCCGAAAATTAAAGTGTTGGATTTCTCCAAAGGCTTGAACTGCTTGATCTTCCTGAAAATGATCTATTTTTCAATGCTTCATCTTTGAAGATCATTGATATGAGTTTGAATGATCTAATTGGGACTTTGCCAAATGACATTTGCAGTGATCTCTCACTGTTGCAATCTATAGTTGTTGCACATAATCACTTAGTGGGTCAACTTCCAAGTGGTTTAGATAAATGCACCCAACTTTCAGTTATGTCCTTGTCTTAAGTAACAGATTCACAGGTAACTAAGCGAGCTGCGCTTTAGGAGGGGAGCCTTGACGTAATTAGTAAAGTTGCTGCCATGTGACCAGGAGGTCACGGGTTCGAGCGGTGAAAACAATCTCTTACAGAAATACAAGGTAACGCTATGTACAATAAACTTTTATTGTCCTGCCCTTCTCCAGACTCACACATTACAAGAACTCAGTACACCAAACTGCCTCTAAGCGAGCTCTACTTCACATTTCCTTTTTCTTCTTTCTTCTGGGATTAGTCCTTTTTCTTTCTCATATTAATTGTATGTTAATAGGAAATTTACTCAGAGACATGTGGAGCATGTCAAAGCTTCAAAATATGTTTCTTGGAAGGAATAACTTGACATGTAATTGTTTAACCAAAAAATAAATTCTTAGTCAAAGTCTAATTTTAGAAGAAATCGGGTTACTGATAACCAAATAATTTCTTACTTCCTCAATAATTCATTTGAAAGGAAATAAAAATGGTAATAAAAATTAGCTAAAGAAAGAGAATATTATATTTTACTGAATAAGCAAGAGAAAGTAAATATCTTTTGATAGTCTTTGGAACTTGTCCTTATAAATGAGATTCTGCCCCCTTTTATAGGAATACCCAAATATAATATTTCTTCCTATTTATGGCGAATTTATTATGGGCATTAATGATATTAATTTTCCGTTATGATTGGTTATCGTAACTGACTATAAGAATTTTGTAACGATTCTGATTCCCTTTCCTTATTAGTTGTGGGTACATGAATCTTCCTTCTTTTCAGTCTTGATTCGTTCAGCTCGTGCCTCTTCAACAACTGCTTAGTCTCGAATGTTAGTTCTTTATTGTCTCATGGGTGTTTGTCCCGCGTCTTCCGTGCTTCATACACTTCATTAATGAAGTATGCAGTTGTCATTCCATTATTGTTCTACGTATAATTCCTTGTCAGATAAATATAATTCCATGTGTAACACTTATTTACCACTAATACAGATAATCCCCCAACTTTCTGAATATTCTTCAATTGAATATTTCGGAAGTGGTAAGTATTTATGGCCGAAATTCTTTGCCGCCGCTTTCCAAGTATTATTGTGTTTTTCTTCGGAACCAACGCGTCGTAGGTCACATCTATTTAATGCATATGCCAAGTGACTTTTGGCAATTGGCTCTACTACTTCTCAGCGCTTTTCAGGGCTTTTCTGTGGTTGCGTCAGTCACGAAGTGACGGTTTCATTATGATACTTCATCATGACCTACTTTTGATGGTGGTAGCTTCTCCTTATAAATATTTCATACTTATTTTTACGAAACCTCCCTTCTACATTACTCTCTTCTTCATTATTCCTTCTCACTTCGGCATATATTCCTTGTTAATTTCTTATACAATCATGTCTTCTTCTACACCTAATCCTTGCATGGTTGTTATTGTTGATGAACTTGCTTCTTCTACTGCTCCTGTTACAAGTAGAAGGGGTGGTAGACTTTGTAGTTTAAGCTCATTGTCTAATCGTGTTTCTTCTTCTCATGCCAATATTTTCACTCCTTCCTCTTCTAAACCTAGGGCTTCTTTGACCCATAGATCTTCTTCTAGAACTAGAGAATCGGGTGAACCAATACGTGAACCACCAGTCGCCGAAATTGTTCCTCAGGAATTTTCTTTTTCAACTGATCGAGAAACCATAAGAAATCAAGTTTCTTCCTTAGCTTCCCACAATCGTGCTGATCTTTATCCTACCTTAATCACCACTGGTTTAATTTCCCTTGTTCGAAGAGAATGCGACTGGAAACCCAATTTCCCAGTTTCAGTTCCTGGTTCAAACCAAAGAATAACTTCATACCATGCCGATTATTCCTTCGTTTACCCATATCCTTTCACTTTAGGGTTTAATCCACCTATCGATCCAGTGATTATTGAATTCTGTCGCTACTTCAATGTGTGTTTAAGACAGATTGGTCCCATTATTTGGAGGGTTGTTGCATGCTTTCGTTATCTATCTAACTTGACTTCGATGCCTTTTACTCACTTGCTTCATCTTTATTCCCCTAAATTATTTAGTGAAGGGTTTTTTTTCACTTGTGGATAGAAGTAAGAGGGTATTGGTTAGCCCTGAAGATGATAGAGATCGTGGCTGATATGCCCGCTTCGTTGCTGCTCCCACTAGTGCTCTAGTAGGTGAAAAGAAAATGCCTTTTCCAGAAAAGTGGAATTTTGCACGTAAGTATTTCTTCCTTGTCTTTTCCCTTTCTTCAAAAAGAAACTCATGTATTCACGTGCCTACTTTTCAGAAACCATGGAAGTTTTTGAGGAGATTCCTTACTTCTGTGCTTGGGTAAAGAAGTTATTATCTGTTGCCCCTATGGAAAAAAGATATTGGAAGTATCTCTCACAGAGATTTGGCTGGAAAGTAAAGACACACAATACTTTTTTTTCGCTTGGTTTTTTTCTTTCTCTTTTGTTAACTTAAGAGTTTCTTACCATGCCTTTTTTCCCTTTGCTAGGATTCCCTATTTGTGGTATTAGTCCCGTTTCTGTTTCATCCACAAGACTTTCCGTGACTCTTGCTCAAGAGAGAATTTTGATCTCTTCTTCAAAAAGAAAAGCTGATGAAGCCCGCGGCTCTGAGGGTGAAGAAGAACCAGAGGAGGGTTCTTTAGTTCGTAGACCTTGAGTTAGGAGGCGCGTTATTTCTGATGATGAAGTTACTCCTCCATCGAGTTCAGTCCCCTCTAGACTTTTGGATAAGCCAGAGAGTGCCCCATTAGTGATCTCTTATGAAGAAGTGAATGATTCCCCC
>ML429434.1:32226-61560 GCA_005239525.1 Nicotiana knightiana
GTGATTCTGTTGAACAATTGTTTACTTGTGGCTTCAAAAGTGATGAAGATTTTGGCCCCGTTTCTGAGGGGTTTCCCCTTGCCTCCTTTCCAATGTCAATCCCCGTTCATCCCTAAGTTCCCTTACCTGAAGTTGTTACTGTTGCTACCCCCGTGACTGCTTTAACCTCATATGCCATCCCAGTTACTACTACTTCTCATGTAGAAGTCCTTATTGTAGCAAGAAGGCGATGAAGAAAATTGTTGTTGAGGTTCATGAAGGTGGGAACTTACTGAAGAAGTCGGGTCAAGACGATGTTTGGTTGAAACCTTTGCTCAGTCCAGTGGAGAAGGAAAGGTTGGAGAGTCATAGTTCATTGGCTTGGATGAATGATATTGTTCATTCGTCTATGAAGGTTCGAGTTTTGACTTTGCTCCCTCTTTCTTTTCTTTTTGTTCATCCATAACCTCTTTTCTTTCTTTGTATAGGTATGAAACTCATGAAAAGAATCGTCCATGCTGACCAACAAGTCATTGATTACCGAACCGAGGCTGACAATTGGAAAGAACATTTTGAGGGTCTTCAATTGGAGAAGGAAGTGTTAGCAGAGGAGAAGAACGCCTTAGAGCAACAAATGAAGATGGTTTCTGCTGAGTTAGCGATTGAGAAGGCTTGTTCAAGTCAAGTTAGTAAGGATAAGGATATCCTTGAATCCTCATTTGCTGAGCAGCTTTTGAAGGCAACTGAAAAAATAAGGGGTTTGAAGAAACTCCTTAACAGAAAGAGACTTATGTTGGAGAGTTGGTTTAAACACATACTCAAGCTCAAAAAGATCTTCATGCCTCTTCTGATAAGGTCAAGTTCTTGTAAAGTACTCTAACCCATTTAAAGACAGCCTATGATGCCTCACAAATAGAGAAAAAAGAGTTTAGAGCCGAGATTGATCAGTGGAAGAAAGACTATGAGGCTCTCGAGGATAAGCTGACACTTGACGTGAGTTGGACTTTTTTGAATACTCGCCTCAAGACTATAATGGAGTCCAGCCAGGAAGGTTTTGACCTTAATGCTGAGATTGCTAAAGCTAAAGAAGCAATTGATAAAACTCAGCAAAGTCATTCCTCACCTGAGGTTGAAGTTCCCGAAGGTGATGGACTTGTTCCTGGTAAAGTTAATGTTCAAGCCCCTTCTCCCCGAGCTGAACCTTCTTCTCTTGTTGCTGGTGTCCCAGTGAATGATGCCTCATTAGATGTTGCCCCCAAGTGTTTTCCGTTACTTGGTTTTGTTTAGGACTTTTTTGGTGGGAAGTCTTTCTTTTTCTTTTTTGGAATGGTTGTTGGTTTACCCCTAACTTGTTTTGGGGTTCGATAACAAACAAGTACTTTTGTTTCTACCAAGTTTAATATATAAGTATCGGTTTTCTTCACCTCTTATTTTGATATTTGAGTTTTTGTTCCACTCTTTGGTATTCAAATTTGCATTTAATAATGCTTTAACATTCCGTGATTTTGATAGACACGGATTTTTATAAAAGAGGGTCGTTTTATAAGCGACACTAATGAAGATGACGTCTCATCTTCATATTGATGTAAATATATGAAAGAAGTAGAAAAAGAAATAATTTGAGGAAGTTTTATGCTTTGAACTTTCAAATTTCATACATCGTTCTTCATTTATACATACTCCCTCCGTTTTAATTAATGTGAACCTATTTCCTTTTTAGTCTGTGCCAAAAAGAATGACCTCTTTCCTTATTTGGAAACAATTTACCTTTATGCAATGATTTATAACCACACAAAATATATGTGCCTCATTTTACACCACAAGTTCAAAAGTTTTCTCTTTTTTCTTAAGCTCCATGCCCAGTCAAATGGGTTCACATAAATTGAAACTGAGGAAGTATAACTTTTTGTACAACATTTACAACTCTTTCGTAACTGCTTTCTTTGTAAGAGGTTTCAAAATTCCGAGTCTATTGTCTCGTGACTAATTATTTCCCTTAACCTAAAAACTCATAGGAACTTGGAGTACATCTTGTGTCCTTCTTACGAGTTTAAACTTTATCAAGGTTACTTCAAAGGTTTTTGATTCAGGCTTGATTTTTGGCTGCTCTTAGGCTGATTCAGGCTTGAATTCTGACTTTTAGTCTTCTTTTCCTTTATATATATATATATAGTCCCCCCCCTCCCCCCAGTGTTAGAGCTTTGAAGTATGAAATCTCGAGCACTGGATTGTTTCTTCCTTTTGGTCCATTCCATGAAAAGGAAAACACACACGGGACTCGAAGGTATATATTTAGATGATGACTGCTTAACCATTTTTTTCCATCAGAAAGGTTGTAACCTAGACTGGGAATAATTTAGTATTCCTCGTGTCTTTCGGGTCTAAAAGCATCATTTGGTACGGGCTAGATTTTTGCCTATCATCTAAAATTGTTAGTATAATTCAAGAGAATAAAATAAACTCACATTTGAGTGATACCTGACCATGGGTACTTCTTTTGCCTAGAAGTAGTACTTCTTTAAATGATCAGCATTCCAATTTGATGGAAGTACCTTGCCTTCCATGGTTTCCAACTCATATGCTCCCTTTCCAGCGATGGTTCGAATCCTATAAAGACCTTCCCAATTTGGACTCAACTTCCCTCCACTGGCTGCTTTTGTTGATTGAAAAACCTTTTTGAAGACGAAGTCCCCAATCTTGAAGTATCTAATATGAGCTTTCCTGTTGTAGTATCGCTCAATAATTTGTTTCTGAGCCGCCATTCTTATTAGAGCCGCTTCTCTCCTTTCTTCGAGTAAATCTAAATTCATTCGCATATCTTCCTCATTTGATTCCTCAGTTTCTTGTGTAAATCTTGTATTTGGTTCACCTATTTCAACTGGAATTAAGGCTTCACCATAAACAAGTGAAAAT
Source organism: Nicotiana knightiana (assembly GCA_005239525.1). Lineage (NCBI taxonomy): Eukaryota > Viridiplantae > Streptophyta > Magnoliopsida > Solanales > Solanaceae > Nicotiana > Nicotiana knightiana. Next base: position 35,119 of record ML429434.1, read on the forward strand.
GGAGTCTCTCCCGTGCCTGTCTTTGATGTCGTTCGATAAGCCCATAAAACTCTTGGTAACACCTAAGGCCACTTACCTTTTGATTCCTCTAATCTCTTCTTTAAATTATTAATAATAACTTTGTTGGTTGACTCGGCTTGTCCATTGGCCACAAGGTGGTAAGGTGAGGAAGTTATCCATTTAATCTGCCAACTTTGAAAAAATTCTGTGATTTTCGTGCCTATGAATTTTGGGCAATTATCACATACGATTTCTTTTGGAACTCCGAACCAACATATAATGTTTTGCCAAATAAAGCCCATGACTTCTTTCTCTCGCACCTGTTTGAAGGCTCCTGCCTCTACCCATTTGGAAAAATAATCCATTAATACTAATAAAAACTGTACCTTTCCTTTATCTTGTGGCAGTGGACCCACGATATTCATCCCCTATTTCATAAATGGCCATGGATAAATAACTAGATGTAATAGCTCCGCTGGGCGATGCATGTTATTGCCATATCGTTGGCATTTATCACACTTGGCCACAAAACTTTTTGCATCTTCTTCCATTTTTGGCCAGTAGTATCCTGCTCTTATTATAGTTTTTACCAAAGACCTTCCTCCTGCGTGATTTCCACAATGTCCCTCATGTACTTCTCTCATCACATATACTGCTTGAGAAGGTTTGAGACATCTTGCTAAAGGTCCTCCGAACATCTTTTGGTATAAATTTGCACGAATAAGCAGTAACGAGCAGCTTTTCATCGAAGCAACTGAGAGTCTTTCTTATACTTAGGTAGGATTTCGTATACCTCATTTTTGTCTTGGCCGAGTGCTGAATGAAACAAATGTATTACGATAGCATTTTCTGCATTTGTTATTTCTGCAACTGACGCAAAATTAGCTAGTGCATCTGCTTCCGCATTTTTCTCCTTAGGTATTTGCACGATTTTCCATGATTGAGACTGTCTGATCAATTCTTGTGCCTTTTCCAAATATTGTTGCATCTGTGCTTCTCTAGCTATGTAAGTCCCCTGTATCTGGTTAACTACCAGTTGTGAATCACTTTTTATTACAATCTTCTCTATACCAAGTTCTCGTGCCAGTTCCAGACCTGCAACCACAACATCGTACTCCGCTTCATTGTTACTAATAGGACAATATTTTATTGCTTGTCTTATGATTTCTCCTGAAGGTGGGATTAAAAAAATACCTAAACCCGCTCCTTTGACATTCGAGGAGCCGTCAGTAAATAGGATCCAAGTACCCAGATTAGATCCGGTGAATACTTGTAATTCCTTTTCTGCTTTAGGAACTATTCCTGTGCTGAAATCTACCATAAAATCTGCTAAAACTTGTGATTTTATCGCAGTTCTAGGTTGGTACATGATATCATATTCACTGAGTTCTATAACCCATTTAGCTAACCTACCTGACAGTTCTTGCTTATGCAATATATTTCTTAGAGGATAAGCAGTTACTACAAAGATAAAGTGACATTGAAAATAAGGTCTCAACTTTCTAGATGCCATACTTAATGCTAAAGCAAGCTTCTCTAAGTGAGGATATCGAGTTTCAGCGTCTAACAAATATTTTCTAACAAAATAAATTGGAGATTATTTACCTTTATCTTCTCATACCAATACCACACTCACCACTATTTCTGACACGTCGAGATAGACGAGTAGCCTTTCTCCATCATTTGGTTTGGCTAGTAAGAGTGGATTTGACATATATGCTTTTATATTTTTAAGGGTTTGTTGACATTCGTCAGTTCACTCAAACTGGTTTTGCTTTTTCATGGAAAATGAGTGATTTTCCCTTGTTTGGTTGGTGAGTGAAAAACAAAATTTTGAAAAATATTTTCTAGTGTTTGGTTAGAGAGTAGAATTTTTTTTTTGATTTTCTTTATGGTACTCTCCTCAGTGCCCTTCCCAGCCCCCTTCCCCCAAGTCCACATGTTTCCTTACTCCCCCTTCCCCCCGCCCCCTCCCCCATGTGGATTCTGGATTTCACTTGGTATGTTTATTTTTACATGTAAGAAATTTGTCTTTTATACATAAGAGATCTAAAAATGTCATTTTCTTAAATTCAAAATTGTAAAGGGGCATGATGTACAAATAGCACCATGTTTTGGCTGTGGACAAGCTGCATTCCTCAGTTCTCTGGTTATTGCTAGTATTTAATTTATTCATTTTGGTGATACCGAGTAGTCATTACTAATTAGTTTTTTAGTTTGTTCACTGTCCCGATTGAAAAAATAATTGCACTCAAGATATCTACATAATCGTATTCTATATATTTATACTTCACAGCAATCAAAGACAGAAAAGTAATTCTAGCATAGAGAGAGAACGTCTTCCTTCTCTCTAACTTCGTGCATTCTTTCAACCTTTTCCAACCTCCCCCTAATCTCAATGACTACTACTGACCAAGATCCTTTACAAATTCCACCAAAACCGTCAGATAACCAACAAAATAATCAAAACTAAGAAGTAAAAGTGTTGTATGCCAATGGACCACACAACTAAAAACAAATCATCAAGGCCAGCAACACGAGATGACGATTGGTATACAGTTCCATTCACAGGAAACAAGAAAACTACTCCAACAAAATCAAAAGAGGTAGTTAGTACGAGCCAAAAACCAGGTATTAATGTCAAATTATTCAATGCTGCCATAGGTAAGTATATCATCACCCAAAAATTAAATTATATACCTAAGGATTCTAGTACCGTGCATAACAATGTATTTATCCCTGCACACGATCCTTATTTCTCCGATAACTTAAGTGTTGAAAATTACGTCAAAACAAAAAACCGTTTCTCTACCATAAACAGGAGAATGAGAGAATGGTTTTGAAAAATACCATTAATGGTAGTATACAAATTACCACTAACAACTCACTCGTGAATCTGCCACTAAAGACAAAATATGTCTCTACTTCCCTAAACCCACAAAACGACAAATTACTTATTACTAATGTCCTTAACACTTTAAACCACCAAACCCAATCAAATAGTGATGTCAATATATTAAATAGGAATATTGACAATCCTAATCCCTCTATTGATGACTTCCAATCAGCTAGCCAAACAACAATGCATGCAAAAACACACATGGCTAAACAAAACCAAACCAATAAACAAATGTCACCCACTTTGATCTGTCACGCCCCCTTTTTCCTCCTCGCGGAATATCGGATTTATGACATTGGTTGGGACAACTCTTTCCTTTTGGGAAAGGGGTTTACATATTTTGAAGATTCGCTACCTAACGATTTTAACGGTGCGTTAGGACACCTAAATGGTTCAATTACAACTACGTTGCTAACCAGAGATTTGGGTAAGGGCTTGAAATTATCCTAAGGGGAAGGTGTTAGGCACCCCTCAGGATCCACAACTGTGGTTCCTGGCCAAACAATTTTGTGAATTTGTACAACTAGCAAATAACAAGTAAAGGCTCAAATAAAAGGGGATTTAAGTCTTAAGCATATAGATGTTTAGAAAACAGTAGATATGATTACGAACTAGCGTATACAGGTGTCCTAGGTTTATAATAATATGGATCACATCAATCCAATACCCGGTAATCACTCCTCGAAGAGGGGCTACATGTGGTATTAGCACACCGGTCATCATATCCATATTCTACCCTTCCCACCCCGTGAAGGTAATTAAAGTGTGTATTGGTCACTGATTCTATTGCGTGCTATTACCCGTCCCATCCTATCAGTTCTAGAGGAGGCTAGGACTACTACTCTAAAAGGAAGTACTAGGTTGACCCCTAGGTTTAAAGGACACGATTCTAAGCGACAAACAACGACAATTAGGACTTCAGATAAGGGAAAACAAATAAGAGAAAATACGAGGCCCTAGTATTCTTCCACAGATTATGCACATGATTAGCACGACTCAAACACAAGTAAGGTCTTATTAACTTCAGAATCTAAGGCATGATATCTAGGTGAGAATGCAATAGTGAGGCAGTTTTATTACTAATTATAACCATTAATAGTCAAGCAGCAGGTATAAAGGAGTATGTTTCCAGTTTTAATAGATTTAACACCTAAAGCTTTCCTAAGCATATGACAACACCCAGTAATTATCCAGATTATTAAAGAAACTATTACAAGTTAGTTTGCCTAAACATGTTGCACTTAGGTGTTGTAAAAATACAGAACTATTACCAGTTGTTTGGAAACGTGCTGAAATTATTTTTAGGGCCTTTTTCATGAAATCATTAGTTAAACTAGGTGTTGAATGGGGTCCTAAGACATGATATCTAATATGCACACATAGGGATGCAGAATTCCTAGGCAGGATTTCTAAATGCATAAAGTCACAGTATTTGAACATGTTATGCAGCAAGTATGAGGATGACTTGTTTATTAGCGCATTATTATCCTAAGCATGATTCCTAGGTGTACCACTACATTACATCGATATTATAACTGGTTTACATAAATAATAGGTTTATATTAAGGATTAATCCTAGAGCATGATTTCTATATGATAAATGATAGTGCCATAATAGGATGCTGAAACAGTAAACATGGGCCTAAGGAACAGGATATCTAATGCATGATATGCTCGCATACAATCAGCCCTAAGCATGAATTTCTAGTGCACACGTAAGAAATGTAAACCTAGAGGCATGGTATCTACCCTTTAACATGGATAATCTATATAACTACCCTTCCCTTTCCACTATCCATTCCCAAATATCTGTTTACAAATTATTACAGGCCAGGAATTATGAATTACACAACCATAGGAAAAATAAGAAGTTACTTCTATAGGGAGCCTTCAATTAGGCATAGATCTTCCAAACCTCAATGCCTTTGGTGTTTCATAACCTTTCATAGTCCGGGTGTGTCAGAGTTCCCTAAGGACCTCAAGGGCTCCCGGGCAGTGCTCATACCCAAATATAGCCAAAATAGAGTTAAACATGTGCAGTGTGGGAAGTGTCTGCCTTGTGTGTCAGAGTTCAGAGGGCACTCAAAGGGTCCCCAAAACAGTGCTCACACGAAGGGGGCTGAACTTAGACTTCTAAGAGTATATGTGAGAGTGCTTTTTTATTTTTTATTTAAAAAAAGGATTTAAGTAAGAAAACAGTTTTGAAGAGGGAAATAGAAGTTTAACATCACACAAAGGACCAGGGATAGTCCAACAATCACAAATAGGGGTAATGGGATTTGAGGGACAAATACAGAGCATGTGAGGGCAGACATGTAGCAGGCAGACACACACATAGGCATACAATCAGAAACTCCTAAAGGTCTAGAGGGTTAGGGGGTACAGTAAAGTACTAGGTTAGATTAACACCTAAAACAACTAAGACCACGATTAAGCTAATGTACCAGTCAAAGGTATGTAAGTAGTAGGTGCTAAGTATACAGAAACATGCTGGTCATAAACAAATAAAGCCCTAACTTAACATGCAGAGGGGAGTTCAGGATCCTAGATACATGCTGAATAACAAGTAAAAGCAAATTAGAAGCATGCTTAATTACAACAGTAGTAGAAACATGTTGGTTTGAGGATTGAAATCTAAATTAGAACATACGAGTGAAGTGAAGAAAGTAGTAACACATACAGGAAAGTAGGAGATGCACAATAGTTGGCCTTGGCTTGCAGCCGACTAACTTAGAATAGTAGTAGTTAGCACAAAAGAGAGAGCAGAGAGTCTTTTTAATTGTGTGAGAGAGATTTTGAACAGATCAGTTCGTGTGTAATGAGAGAAAAAGTATGCATATATAGTTTTGAAAGCTGGGTGAAAAGTAAGGTAAAAGTCAGAATCAATCAACAATTATGGAGCTTAGTATCAATCAGAGTGAAATCAGCTCAAGTACTACCATGATTAAGGGAGTTATTCAAACGGTGAGTAACAAATAAGGAAAAACACCATATATAGCTTAAAGGAATATTCAAACAGTGTAAAATCAGCATAGGTATCCCTTAATTGAAGGGGTTAAATTCAAACGGCTAGTAGGCAAATAACAAAATAAGGAAAGTTCCCATGCATATAACATATAAGGAAACAATCTCAACCCAGTACAAGTATGCAATTGAGATCAGGTTCATCAGATTCTAATTAAGGAAATAGAGATAAAGTAACAGTAAATTAACTAGGTAACAAGGTAAGAAATAAGCTAAAGGTCGGAAATTAGTAAGAGTATCCCATAAGAAATCAGTAAGGTTTTCAAATCACAAGGAATCATGGATTCAAACAATAAATCAGGAACCCTAACAAAGTAAAATTACACAGAATCATGGATTCGAACCGGAATAACATCAATTAAAGGAGATTAACATGAATCGAATAAATAACAGGCAGGAAGTCAGAAACCCTAGTAGGGAAATCATATGAAACTAGGGATTAATATGAATTACAGAGTGAACAGTGAGATAAACGGGAAAGCAAGAAAAATCAAAGACATAGATGAATAACATAGGGTAAAATATCAGTGAATCATAAAGCTCATGAAACACAAACACATATACAAACATATTATCAAAAACAAATCAGGAACTTAGGGTTTAGGACTAGAAGTTAGGGATTTCAACACAACAACTCATATAAGATAGAGAAACTTGAATGAATCGTTAAAACACAATAGAGACCTTAGGATAATACTGAAAAGTCATGGAAAAATCGTTTAAGAGGGGTCATGAAACCGTAGTTTGAAAACAGAAAGCCTTTTTTAGAGGAAATCGGAGAATCTTTGAGAAAAACAACGAAATAGCTCAAAACATACACAAATCTATCATAGAGCTAAAAGAATAAAAAAGTTTTAAGAGTTAGGGTTTTACAGAAAAGCTCAAAGAAGATGATAAAGACCTCGAACATCACTGGCTCGAGCCTCAGGGTCATAAACTCTACTCGGAATCAAGCTTTGGAGGCTTGAAGTAGACAGGAACACCATGGGTGTAAGCAGACAAGTTCTCGTCCTTTGAGGGCCTTAGGGAGGACATCACTGGCATAGGAGAGCCATGAGAGGCAAGAGGACAGGGGCTTCAAGGTCTCCGGTAAAGGGGTGGCCGGAGAAGATGAAGGAGTTCATTGAAACTGAAGAGACGAAAGTCTCCAGAAGAGACTAGAGAGAGAGAGAGATGAGAGTAGAGAGATGAGGGGTCGTGAGAGAATGAGGGGTCGGAGGGGGGTAGTTAGGGTTTAATTATGGTAAGTGAAATCTGGGCCGTCGATCTAATTTGATCAACGACTCAGATTGATCCGGGGTTGGGCCGGGTAGGAATTGGTTTGGGCTGGGTAGGAGAATTGGGTTATTATAATCTGGTGGGTTGGGTTGATTTTAGGTTAGAATTCAAATAAATGTGGACAATTGTTAAATACCCTTTAAAATTAGATAAATAATTAATAAAACAGCTAATAATCATACAAAAAATGAAATTGAGGTTAAATAAGCATCATTAAGTTAATTATCTAATATAAGAAATATAAAATGTCTAATCAGTGATTAAAATGGTATAAAATATACGATTAGGCTATACTTGTAAAATTGCTGTAATTATAATTAAATAATGCCAAAATTGGCTAATTTTGTGAAAGAATTAAATCCCGATAGGAATATAATGGTATATTGAGCTAAGAAATGATTTGAAATTACTTGTAATGCAATTTATGAATAGTTATGAAATATAAAACACTAAATAAATTGGTAAAATTATGAAAAAAATGCCAATTATTATGAAAAGTGATTTTGAGATATATATGAAAATTTAAAAAATAGTTTGAGGAAAAATTGGGTATCAACATGATCCACGTGCCAAATCAGCCGCATACGAAATCTACTATTAATCCAAACACGCTAAAACCTTTCGGGTTCCATGAAAATAGAGGTAATCATTCCTACTCCCTCCACCTTTAACCCCTTAACTCACCATCCTCTACCTCAACACAATGCCAAAACTTCCTTTCAAGGTGTTTCTATTCGAGGAAATGCGGGAGAAGAGGCTTATTCTAGCCTGTCCATGTTCACTCTTCAAGTGTACCATGGACATTCTCCCACCTCAGGATCCCACTGTATGGAAACAAGCAATGATCTGAGTACCATCCCTAAGGAGGAACCCAGTATTCCCTTAGGGGAGTCAAATGAATGGTCTTCACCAACTCCTGACTCAAACTATGAATCGTGCTAAAATTATTATAATTTGGAATATTAGGGGAGGTAACAATGATGACTTTAGAAGAAACCTAAGGAACTCAATTGCTTTAGCAATCGAGTATAAGATACTAACACAAAAAGACTTAATTACGGTTCAAACCCATGCAGTCAACGTTGCATGGCACAAACCCAACAAAAGCTTTTACAAGCTCAATATAGATGGTGCTTCTGGGAAAATGAATACTTAGGGGGTTAGGAGGAACAATAATTGTCATTGGATTGCTGGATACCAGTATCATTGCTGATGGGTTTGCAGTACATTAACTTTATGTTGTGATGATCTAACAAACTTACTGTCAAATAACCAGATAACCTAATCAACGGACTCAAGCTAATGTGAGCCTTATGACTTCAGAAGATAAAGAATCAACTCAGGGACCTGATCCCTTTGGGTTTTCCTGACAGCAGTGCGAAGTCAATTCCTTACAACTGGAAAGTGACTGCCTGCACTATACATGCAAACAATGCAGCAGTCACTTCTCATTGGGAAGAACCTTGTACCAACCAAGTGATTACATATTCAAGTGATGTCATCCAAGTTGTATTAATAAGAAACATTACAACAAAACAACACTTGAACACTTGTGAATTCATTCAAGCACTCCAAGATCTGATAATCAAGCATTCAATTCACAAGTGCATCGAAGACAAAGTACAATCCCTTATGTCATTTACTTACTATTGCATTAGCTTGTTCTATAGAAACTGTTGTAGGACCAGGTCTCTATACAGTTTGGTGGACTCATACATTCTATCAATTGGTATTAGAGCGAGTTCTTTCTAAAAGTTTAACACCTAGAGAGGATCCTCAACATGGCTGCTCCACCAAACTTCGAGGAAGGACAATCAATCTATAGACCCCAAGATTCAACGGCCAATACTATGTTTGGTGGAAAACTAAAATGCATGACTTCATCATGGCAGAAGTGTTTACCTCGAAAATGGTTTTAACAATTATAGTTAATTTGTGGTTCTAAAAATATGTGATTTATTCTAATACTAGTTGATTATTAGGTAGTAATAAGTGCAAGTAAAGAAAATGAGATAAGCAAACCAAGGTCGTCACGAAGCCGCGGACCTCGAGCTCAGTAATATCGAAGACCTCGAGGGTAGCCTTTTGCGGTTAATAATGGATAATAAATGAAGAAAAATAAATGGAGAGAAATAAATTAAGAACAATAAAGTTGTAGGACAAATTTGAGCACGTTAAGCAAGAAAAGCAGAGAATGTTCTATTGAAGTGAATATTCATTTGTCTTACAAAATGATAGGGATCCCTTTTATATAGGAGGGGATAATCCCAACATAGTACATGTCCAATTATGACAAAGAAATGCTATTGGTACATTTGTATAACGGCTTAGTACGGGTACTATCTCTTGCAGACCTTATCAGCTCTAACCACGTGCCCTTGAGAGGCTCCCGCTTTTCCATGACGACCATCAATTTTTATACCGCCTCGAGGTATGCTGCGATGAGCCTTCGATATACTCTCTTGAGGGATGAACCTCGGGTTCGAACTTCAGATTCTTCTTCGAGCCTCTCGAGACCGGGCTTGGAATGCCATAGAGGCCTTAAAATCGGGCTTCCCCGATTTTGACCGTATACAGATAGTTCCCGCGTTTCTTAGAGTGAAATGATAAGAAAAGATTTGAAGTCTTTGACTCTTTAATGTCTCCATCACAACGTCAATTACATCATACCGGCATTGATGTGACAAAAGGGATGTTCAAAAGTCATGCTTGCACGGTTCTCGTAAAGCTTTGAATCAATTACGGTGCTTGGCCGTCCTTTTGTCTTCTCCAACACGCAACCCCTATAAATATCCCAATCCTTCACTCCTTAAACCTTTACTTTTCACCACATCTTCAGATCTTCAACAACTCTTCTTAATTCTTTCTAGTGTTTGTCTTTGAACCAATTTCTTCCTTTTCTCCTGAAATTTTACAGCAAAAATGGCAAAGACTTTTAAAACCGTTCCCCAAGATGAGAAAGACCCTTCATCGTCACGCTCGTCTAAGAGCAAAACAATAGTGCCTCCTCGTATTGAGGAGTGCATCCCCCTACTTTGTGAAACGTCCTCCGATTTCAAAGTCAACAAAACTTCTTCGAAATGGGGGCGATGTGAACCCATGTCCCGATACATTAGCCTGATAACTGAAACTGAGAAAGTAAAGGCTGAATGCCGCTGGGGGGAGGCGGTACAAGTGGAGATTCCTTCTCGTGAGGAATACATAACAACACATAAAGTCGGTTTCCTTAGTGTGTACACATATCCTTTTACCCTAGGTCCGGTAGAACCATCTTCGCCATCGATAGACCCTGTGATCCTCGATTTCTGCAGACAATACCGGGTGACACTCGAAAAAATCTATCCATCATTCTTGGCGCATCGTTTACCTGATTAGGTACTTTACAAACATGGTCGAGGGGATGCCTTTTACCCTCGACCATCTGATTAGAATGTATAGCCCCCAACTTTATCGAGGCTGCCTGATTAAGCTACAACGTCGGGCTTCGAAGGTCCTCTTTGCCAGCATGGACGAGGAAAAGGACAGAGAGTGGATGAGCCGCTTTGTCCGAGCTAGGACCTCAGACCTGATCCCTGCTGAAAGGATTCCATTCCCCGAGGAATGGAATATGAAACGTAAGTGAACATATTTCGTCAATTAAATATTTTTTCTTCCTTTTGAACTAAATCCCTCTGATGATACATCTATCGAGTGGTATCCTGGTGTCGTCAGGGATCTCCCGGGATGGGTCCGACTACTCGATTCAACATGCCCATATATCAAGCGCGTGTGGCGTGACTTGGCTAAGACTCTATGAGATGCTAAAAACCATGGTGAGTTTCATTTCTGTCATACTTGAACTCTTTTGAGAGAATACCTCTTGATAGTACTCTCACCCTTTGTGTTTATCCTTTTGTGCTTGTACATGCCTAGGAGAGGCCGTTTTGATGAGGGAACCCCGTTCTGTGGAAGCATATACCCCAAAACCTGTTAAGGAGAAGAAGAGAAAGAAGAAATCATCGACTGAGTCCCCGAGGCTGAAGAAGGCTAAAGTTCATAAGCCTAAGGTCGATTCAGCGACCTTAACTTCGGAAGTGGCAGAGAGTCTTCGTGCTGAGGGTGAAGAGAAAGATGATTTCCCGCTAGTACTTAGGGGAAGAGGAAGCGCGACTAGTTCGAAGCCTGCTGAGCCGAAGGCTTCTGAACCAAAAGTTATTGATGTTTCCCCACCTCGAGCTGAAGAAATTATCAAGGGTGGATCAAACAAAGTCCCTGAGCCGGCCATCGGCCAAAACATGCCCCGAGCCGAGGGGCACCCGGTAGATGAACTCGGGGTGCCCAACTCTGAATCTCCCCAAAGACGAGAGAAGGCCCCGATTGATCCGCCCGAGGCCATTAATGTAGATGATTCTCCACCGGACCCGTCATTCTCTCCAAGTTGATACGAGATGCCCAAAATATGGAAACTCCTGATGTGGGATCTTCTCACGGAGAGAATGATGTGTTTGAGGGATATTTTTCTGGGGATGAGGAAGGACCTGAACTTAACGCCTCGTTGGGTTTTGAAGAAGCCGAGAAGCTCTGTAAACAGGTAGTCTTTTGACTCCACAACCGTGCTTTGAGTTTTGGTTCTTGTTTTTCTGATTTCTTTCCTTTGTGTTTTTAGGCCATAATGCTTTACAATCAAGCCTATTCTAAGTCATAATATTAGTTGGCCCATTACGAGGAAGAGTGTAGGAGGTTCTCAACGGAGGCGGATGAGTTCAGAGCTCTTTTCACCAAAAAGGAGGAGGAACTGTACGACCTTCGAGCATGTTTGGAGAAGATATCTCGAGAACAGGGCGATTTCGATGAGTAGGTAATATAGTTTTCGTATGTTTATTTTTGTTCTTGTTCAACTTTAGCATTTAATGCCTTAACTTGATTCTTGCAGCTTAAGCAGAAAGATGACCTGATGCGGGAGGGGCTTAGAGTCAGGGATACTGAGATCCTCGGGCTCAAGCGGCACATGGATGAGGTACCTCCGAGAGAGATACTCTCTGAGAGAAGCTGGCCTTCGGCTGAGCATCAACTTCAAGATGAAAGGGTAGAAAGCAGTAAGTATAAGGATCTCCATGCTGAATCGGCCGCTGCGCTATCCACAGCCAAGTTCGAAGCCGACACACTCATATCCTCGTACCGGGAAGATGTTGTTGCTGCAAATGCTCGATCCAATAAGATATCTGAAGAGACTGAGCTCAAGCTGACTCAAGCCCTCGACCATGCTCGATTGGGATCTCGGAGACAGGATCTAGAAGAAGCACATGCAGGGGCTTCGATCTTTCTGCTGAGATCAAAAGAGTGAAAGCTTTAGAGGAAGAAACGGCGTCATTGCTTACTTTTGACGAGGCTTCAGCTAGTGGCTCGGAGCGCCGAGGAAGATGAAGAAGAAGTCCCTGATGGGGAAGAAGTCGTTGATGACCAGGGGGCCGAGGGTCAAACCGTCGAAGACACTACTCCTGAAGGGATTCCATCCGGTCAAGTGACCCCGGCGGTAGATTAGGCTTCTATTTGTTTCTTTTTTGTGTAAGGGCTCCAAGCGTGAGCTTTGTAAATATGTTTTGTGAACCCCTATTATATATGAAAGAGTCTTCGCTTTTTCGTCACTTCCTGCCTTTTGGAATAAATTTTGATGCTTGTCGATAACCAATCCGATGTGCTGGACTTATAATATAAAACCCTTAGGTTTCATTCTTGATGAATAATCGATAACAGGCGACCCTTTGAGGTCTAATATTTTATCTAAGCTTAAACTTAGGGGCCTTCGAGCTCGAGCTCGGATGAGGCCTCGAACACACTGTGCAATGACCTTTAAGTTCTTTGGATATCGATACTTCGGTTTTAAAACATTGGCCCTTAGGATTTTTTCAATTTGGCCCTTAGGCTCTTTGGATTGGCCCCTAGGCTCTTTAGGTTGGCCCTTAGGCTCTTACATATTGGCCCTTCGGCTCTTTTTAGATTGGGTCGAATCGACCTCTAGTATGGCTATAATTATCCCCATTCTGGCTAAAGACTATTAACGTTTAGTTATGCCTTGGCATGTTTTGTGTTCGTCTGAATCTTCGACGGCTAGAATAGGAACCTCGATTATAAGTCGATATGCGACGATAGTTGAGTACCTCGTGAGGTTTTCTCGAAGACTGATTTTTCGAAGCCTTTACATTGTTCGGAGTTGCTATCATCAAAGCTCCTTTGCTTATGCGAAGGGTATCCTGCTTAACCGGTTTTTTCTAAGTGTTTGGAGGCCTTTAGATTTTATGGAGGAAGTCGGACGTCTCCGAGCCGCGTTAATTTAGCCGTAGCCTTTTAGTATGACCGTAGTCTTTATGTTCGATCGTTGCCTTTAGTCCCTAGGTGAGATGACCTCGGCCTCTATATCAAGGGTATTCCTTTTTAGGGCTTTTACAAGTTTGAATATATATCCTTGGTCTTAGTATCGAGGTTATTCCCTTTTAAGGTCTTATAAATTTGAGTATGCCTCGTTGAGGTCTTATAGATTTGATTTTGCCTCATTGAGGTCTTACAGATTCATGTTGCCTCATTGAGGTCTTATTGAATCAATGTTGCCTCATTGAGGTCTTATAGACTCGATGTTGCCTCATTGAGGTCTTACGAGTTCGAGTTTTGATGACTCGATAAGCTGACTGTTGATGACAGTCCCCGAGTGCTCGGGCGTGTTTGGCCCTCGAGCCGCTGGATGAGAAAATAGTAGATTTCTTTGAGGTACAAAGTGTTTTGATAAATAAAAATGCTTCTCCGATTACTTGATACATGTGTACATGTTTTTGCCCTCGGGGGCTTGATCGTTCTACATTGACACGGTTCATTTGACCGTTTGGCCCAATACAACATTTTCCTATCGAGGCCCTCATAGGCATATTTTGATTTCTTTGAAAGAGTAACATCCGAGGGTGATGCCCCCAATATTTGAGGTTGATTGAAAAGAAGCTTTGAATACTTGTTGAGTTTTCCTTAGGTAGCATATTGGTGTTGCCTCGTTAAAAACCTCGCCGGTAAAACTCATTTGGGATAAAACCCGATCTAAGGGAAAAAGAGTACAACGCATGCTTTAAACCCAAGGTCTTCGAGCTGAAGGGTGCTTCGACTCTTCTCAATCGAACACCTGCAATAAGTTAGTATGAAACATAAATGAAAAGGGAGAAGGTTATACCTTAGCAATAATAGTGTTTGAGCATCGATATGTTCCATTTGCTTGGTAGTTGCTCACCTTCCATGGTGCCAAGTTTGTAGGACCCTTTGCCTACTACTCCGAGGACGCGGTACGGTCCTTCTCAGCTAGGGCCTAGCTTTCCTTCATTTGGGTTTCGAGTGTTGAGAGTGATTTTCCTTAGGACTAAGTCCCCAACTCCGAAGTATCGAGGGTTTTTTCTCCTATTATAGTACCTTTCGATCCTTTGTTTTTGGGAGGCCATTCAGACCAGTGCGGCCTTTCTCTTTTCATCTAGTAGCTCGAAGGCAGTAGTCATGGCCTCGTTGTTCAAGTCCTCGGTGGCATGTTTAAATCTAGCGCTTGGTTCCCCGACCTCGATCGGTATCAAAGCCTCGGACCCGTATACCAAAGAGAACGGGGTCTCTCCTGTGCTTGACTTCGAAGTTGTTCAATATGCCCATAGTACTTCGAGAAACACTTCTCTCCATTTTCCCTTCGCATTTTCTAGCTTCTTCTTCAAGTTTTGAATGACGGTCTTATCCGTGGACTCGGCTTGACCATTTTCACTCGGGTGGTAAGGCGTCGATAGGATTATTTTGATTTTATGATCTTCGAGGAATTTCGTCACCATCCTGCCAATGAACTGTTTCCCATTATCAATTGTGATCTCGGAGGGGATCCCGAATCGGCATATGATGTGGTCCCACATGATGTCAATGACTTCTTTTTCTCTTATTTTCTCTAAGGCCTATGCTTCCACCCATTTTGACAAGTAGTCAGTCATAAATAAAATAATCTGGCTTTACTTGGCGCCGTTGGTAAGGGGCCGGCGATGTCAATCCCACATTTCATGAACAACCACGGGGATAAGACTGAGTGTAGTTGTTCACCGGGTTAGTGAATCATTGGTGAAAATCTTTGGCATTTGTCACATCTTCGAACGAATTCTTTGGTGTCTTTTTCCATGCTATCCCAATAGTAACCTACTTTGATCACCTTTCGAACTAAAGAATCGGCACTGGAGTGGTTTCCACAAGTGCCTTCATGGATTTCTCGAAGCACATAGTCGATGTCCCCTGGTCCTAAACACACTGCTAGAGGCCCGTCGAACGTCCTTCTATATAGTGTTCCATTCTCGTCGAGTAAAATCGGGCTACTTTGGCTCGAAGGGCCCTCGATTCTTTTGGGTCCGTGGGAAGCTTCCCATTTCTCAAATAGTCAATGCACTTATTCCTCCAATCCCATGTTAGAATTGTTGAGTTGATCTCGGCATGGATTTTTTCAATCACCGATTTGGATAGTTGCACAACAGTCCCCGGGAGTATGTCATCTTCTTCGACGGACGATCCTAGGTTTGCGAGTGCATCGGCCTCACTGTGTTGTTCCAGAGGTACGTGGACCAGAGTTCATTCTTTGAAGTGATGCAATGCCACTTGAATCTTGTCTAAGTATCTTTGCATCCTATCTTCCCGAACCTCAAAGCTCCTATTTACTTGGTTCACTACCAGAAGGGAGTCACATTCTGCTTCAATTACTTCTGCTCCTAGGCCTTTGGCAAGTTCGAGACCTGCAATCATAGCCTCATACTCAACCTCGTTGTTAGTCAATTTTGAAGTTTTTATGGATTGTCTAATTATGTCGCCCGTAGGCAGTTTCAGAACTATGCCGAGTCCGGACCCTCTCACATTTGAGGCATCGTCAGTGAAGAGGGTACATACCTCTGATGATGGGCCCATTTTTAGCAAGATTTATTTCTCTACCTCGGGCACGAGGGCAGGCGTAAAGTCGGCCACGAAGTCCGCCAAAATTTGGGACTTGATAGCCGTTCGGGGTTGGTACTCGATATCGTACCCCCTGATTTCAATGGCCCATTTGGCCAATCCTCCCAATTATTCGAGCTTATGCAATATGTTTCGAAGAGGGAATGTTGTTAAAACACATATACGATGACGTTGAAAATAAAGTCTCAATTTCAGAGATGAACTTATTAATGCAAGAGCTAATTTTTCTAAGTGCGGATACCTGGTTTCAGCATCTCTTAGGGTCCGACTTGCGTAATAGACAGGGAATTGCGTACCTTGTTCTTCTTGAACCAACACACCACTTACCGCTACTTCGGACTCGACCAAATACAAGTACATTGTTTCATCCTCCTTCGGGGTACGGAGCAGAGATGGGCTCGAGAGATACAACTTTAATTCTTCTAAGGCATGTTGGAATTCTGGGGTCCACTCGAAGTTGTTTTTCTTCTTGAGTAGGTAGAAGAAGTGGTGACTCCGATCTGATGACCTCGAGATGAATAGGCCTAAGGCTGCTATCCGCCCGGTCAGCCGTTGTACCGATTTCACGTTGTTTACCATGATGATTTCCTCGATGGCCTTGATTTTGTCGGGATTGATCTCGATTCTCCGGTTCGACACCATGAAGCCCAAAAATTTGCCCAATCCGACTCCGAAGGCGCACTTCTCGGGGTTGAGCTTCATGCTATATCTTCTAAGGATATCGAATGTTTCCTGCAAATGAGTCAAATGGTCCTCTATGCGCAGGGACTTAAATAGCATGTCATCAATGTAAACTTCCATAGACTTGCATATTTTATTTTCGAACATCTTATTAATTAGGCATTGAAATGTGGCTCCCACGTTTTTTGGCCCGAAGGGCATTACACTATAACAATATGTACCATACTTCGTGATGAACGAAGTCTTTTCCTGGCCCTCCAGGTTCATTTGGATTTGGTTGTACCCGGAGTAGGCGTCGAGAAATGTAAGAATCTCGTGGCCGGCCATGGCATCGATCAAGCGATCGATGTTGGGCAATGGGAATGAGTCCTTAGGGAATTCTTTATTCAGGTCTTTCTAATCTAAGCACATTATTAATTTATTTCCTTCTTTGGGGACTACTACTACATTAGCTAACCATTCGGGATATCTCACCTCCCTAATGGATCCTATTTTGAGAAGTTTTATTACCTCGTCTTTGATGAATGCATGTTTTACCTCGGACTGAGGCCTCCTTTTTTGCTTCACCGATTTGAACCTGGGGTCGACACTTAATCGATTGGTGGGTACCTCCGGCGGGATCCTTATCATGTATAAATGGGACCAAGCGAAGCAATCAATGTTATTAATAAGAAATTTAACGAGTTTTCTCCTGAGTTTGGGGGTTAATCCTTTTCCCAGGTATACCTTTCAATCTGGAAGATGCTCGATCAAAACGGCCTGTTCAAGCTCTTCGACCGTCGACTTTGTTGCATCCGACTCTTTTGGGGAAACAAAGGCTTGAGGAGTGATGAAGTCTTCTTCATCATACTCGATCAACTGCTCACAGACCACCTGTCCCTCGGGGATCTACTTGTCTTTTGACTTCTCCAAAGTGGAAGGTGTCGATGTTGGTGCCATTTCATGTACTGCGAACTTCTCCTTTGTTGCATGCTGCTCTCCATATACCATTTTTACACCATCCTTTGTTGGGAACTTCATCATTTGATGAAGAGTTGATGGCACTGCCCTCATGCTATGTATCCATGGCCTCCCAAGTAAGGCATTGTACCTCATGTCACCTTTGATGACATGAAATTTGGTATCTTGAATTGTACCGCCCACATTGACTGGGAGGATGATTCCCCCCTCGTTGTCTCACTTGCCATGTTGAATCCTTTGAGGATTCGAGAGGCGGGTACGATCTGATCGAGCATTTCGAGCTGCTTCACTACCCTCGACCTGATTATATTGGCCGAGCTACCTAGATCTACGAGCACACGTTTAGTTTGAATTTATTCAAAAGAAAAGAAATTACCAGTGCATCATTATGAGGCTGAGACAAGGCCTCAACGTCTTCTTCACTGAATGTAAGAGCGTCCTTGGGTACATAGCTCCGAGTTTGATTTTCCGTTGTGATGGATACTTTTTTTTGTTTGAACATGGGCCTCTGCAGGACGTCGACGCCTCCAATGATCATATGGATGATATATTGCGGTTCCTCCTATTTTTTTTCCTGTCCGCCTCCCTTTTTCGAAGTTGATTCTTTGCTCGATCACTGAGGAATTCTCGAAGGTGCCCTTCGCTGATCAAACGGGTCGTCTTGAAGCTGTCTACAATCCTCGGTCCTATGACCGTGAGTGCCGTGGTATTTGCACATTAAGTTGGGGTTCCTTTGGGAAGGATTAGACTGCACGGGCTTTGGCCACCTGGTATCTCTGATCTTGCCTATGACTGATATGATGTTCGAGGCATCGATGTTAAAGTTATATTTTGACAATCAGGGTGCCTCCATCGGCCTCAAATGCCTGTCAAACACGGTCTTGCTCATAAGTCCCTGGGAGTTCCAGCCTCGATCTGTCCCTCGATCATTTCAAGGTATATCCTGTCTCGAAGTGTTTCTTCGATCTCTGACGTATGGTTGATATCTCTCTTTGCTCGGCCTCGGCTCTCTTTCTGGATTTCTTGACTCCTTAGAAAATAGCCTGCTTGGACACACTAAACTCGAGGGGACTCCCAGTTGGTCGTCCTCGACCCTGATATTGGATTGATACCTGCTGTGGACATTAGCCCAAGTTACAGTGGGATACTCAATCAAATTTTGCTTCAGCTGCTTCGAAGTTATCGAGCTTTGTTCATTCAAGCCCCGAGTGAAGGCCTGCACTGCTTAGTCATCAGAAACTGGTGGTAATTCCATTCTCTTCATCTGAAAGAGAGATACGAACTCCCTTAGCATCTCATTCTCTCTTTGTTTAATCTTGAAGACATCAGACTTTCTTGTGGCGACCTTAATGGCGCCAGCATGTGCCTTTACAAAAGAGTCTGCCAACATGGAAAACGAGTCTATTGAGTTCGGGGACAGGTTATGATACCACATCATGGACCTCTTCGACAATGTTTCTCCAAATTTCTTCAACAAAACGGATTCAATCTCATCGTCTTTTAGGTCATTTCCTTTTATACCACAAGTATACGTGGTAATGTGCTCATTGGGATATGTGGTCCCGTACTTTGGGATATCGGGCATTCTGAACTTCTTCGGAATGGGCTTCGGAACCGTGCTTGCTAGAAATGGTTTCTGCACGAACTTCTACGAATATACCCCATTCAAAATCGGAGGTGCGCTCGGGATCTGATTGACCCTCGAGTTATAGGTTTCCACTTTTTTGTCGTTGTCCTCTATCTTCTTTTCTCCTGACTCAATCCTTTTAGTAAGGTCTTCGAGCATTTTCATAATAGTGGGGTCTGTTCCTGACTCATTGTTACTCGATCTTTCTGGTGCTTGCTCAAGTCGAGGAGCTGTTTCTGGTCCTGCTATGCTCGGGGTCTTCTACTAACTTTGTAACTGAGCTATAGCTATTTGATGTGATTGTAACATTTTGAAAATGACATGTAGGTTGAATTCTGTTTCTTCCCGACCTTGTGTTCTTTGCTCTTCATGTTGATCACCTCCGCGCATGCTATCGTCGGTATCTGTGTTTATATCAACATACAAAGCATTGCGTGAGTCTACATCGACAGGTATCTGTGCTGGTGCCACCCCAGGGTTTTACAGTGGCACACCAGCAACTGATGCAGTTGCGCTATTTTATCCATGGAGCTCAAGACTGTTGTTTTCATGTGCATTTGTTGAGTTAGACATCTTTTGACCTGAAATCAAATATTCTTGGACAACAAAAAGCGTGAAAAATAACTTATGTTTTCAGAAAACTAGCACCAAAACAATCACTATTATTTTTAACCCCACGGTGGGCGCCAAACATTTTACCTCGCAAATGGTTTTAAAAATTATATTTAATTTATGGTTCTAAAAATATGTGATTTATTATAATACTAGTTGATTATTAGGAAGTAATACGTGCAAGGAAGGAAAATGAGATAAGCAAACCAAAGTCGTCACGAAGCTGGGGACCTCGAGCTCAGTAATATCGGAGACCTCGAGGGTAGCCTTTGGCAGTTAATAATAGATAATAAATGAAGAACAATAAATGGAGAGAAATAAATGAAGAACAATAAAGCTATAGGACAAATTTGAGCACCTTAAGCGAGAAAAGCAGAGAATGTTCTATTGCAGTGAATATTCATCTGTCTTACAAAATGATAGGGATCCCCTTTATATAAGAGGGGAGAATCCCAACATAGTACATGTTCAATTATGACAAAGAAATGCTATTGGTACAGCTGTATAATGGCTTAGTACGAACTTGTACTATCTCTTGCAAACCTTATCGGCTCTAACCACATGTCCTTGGGAGTTTTCCGACTTTCCATGACGGCCATCAATTTTTATACCTCCTCGAGGTGTGCTGTGATGAGCCTTAGATATACTCTCTTGAGGGATGCACCTTGGGGTCGAACTTCAGATTTTGCTTCGAGCCTCTCGAGACCGGGCTTGGAACGCCATAGAGGCCTTAAAATCGGACTTCCCCGATTTTGACCGTATACAAGAAGATTCTGAGCTGTGGGATGTCATTTGTGATGGCCCTTATGTCCCAACAAAGAAGGTCGGAGACCCTGCTGTGATGTTGCCAAAGACCAGGAAAGAGTACAACAATGTTGACAAGAAATCTATGGAGAAAAACTTTCGTGGCAAGACAATTTTGGTATGTGGCATAGGACCTAATGAATACAACAGGATCTCAGCTTGTCAATCCGCCAAGGAGATATGGGAAGCTTTAAAAATAGCACATGAAGGAACCACTTAAGTAAAGCAGTCCAAAATTTATATGCTCACCACTGAGGAAGATTCGTAGTGTTCTGCCCAGCTCCTGGGAGAGTAAAGTGAATGCCATTACTGAAGCAAAGGATTTGCAGGAACTGACTATAGATGAGTTGGTTGGGCATATGAAAACCTATGAAATAAAGAAGAAGAAGGACAGTGAAAGATGAGAACCAAAGAAGGAAAAGAACCTGGTACTCAAAGCAGAAAGCAATGACTCAAGTGAGGAGGATAACGACATGGCTTACTTAACCTGAAGGTTTCAAAAAATGGTTCGAAGGAATGGAGGCATACCAAAGAGGGGCAGTTTCAGCAAACCAAAGAATTATAATCTCTGTCATAAGTGTGGTAAGCCAGGGCATTTCATCAAGGATTTCCCTCTCCTGAAGCAAGAACATTTCACAAATCTGATAAAGCAGCCAAGAGGAACCCGATTCCTGACAAATGCTTCAAAAGAAATAACACCGCTGACAATGTTGTGAAGCAAGCTCTTGCAGCATGGGGAGATTCCTCCAGTGAGTCTGAAGAAGAAAATGATGCAAGTGATAACTCTATTATGGAAGTTGAAAGTGAAGCAAATGAATATGATTCAATATTTGCTTTGATGTCTCAATCAAACGATGATGAAGACGATGATAATAAGAGGTAAACTTTCAGGATGTTCAGAGAAATCTTAAATTCTACTCCCTAAAAAACTCATGTCATTAGCTAATGTGTTAATTGTTTCTTACCATAGTCTTGTAAACGATAAGGATGCCTTGACTATGGAGTTAGGAGATGCTGAGCAAACTAGAGATGACTTGGTAGTTTGTGTTGTTGATTTGAAGGAAACTATAGATAATCTAAAAAATGAAAAGGAGGTTCTAACTGAGAAAATTACTAATGTAGAAAACGAAAGAGATGATTTGATGGTGGTAGTGGTTGACTTAAAAGAAACCATTGAGAATTTTAGTAAAGAGAAAGATGCCTTAGTGGAGAAAGTTGCTTCTATTGAGCAAGAAAGAGATGACCTCTTTGTAATTGTAGACTTAAAGGAATCAATAGAGGAACTTAAGGTTGAATGTAGGCCCGAAAATTCTGAAAAAGGGAAAGAAGTTGCAAGTGAAGCACACATTAAGCTTGTAAACGAGTTGAACATGGTGAAAACTAGTTTGTGTGTTGAACTTGAGAAAAATAGACAGCTTCAGATAAACTTAGAAAGAGTGAAGAATGATTTAGAAAAGTCTCTGAAGTGGACCTGGTCCCCTGATGTTGTTACTACCATGTATGCTAACAATAGTGGAAACATGTAGGGAATAGGGTTCCTAAAGGAGAGAACTCCTTATAACCCTCACAACAAGTATTTCATTGTACCCAATAATTGGTTGTGTACCTACTGTGGGAACAGTGGGCATTTTAAAGAAAATTGCAAACCCAGGGTTCAGTCTCTTCAGAAAAATAAAGTTTTTGCTAAAAAGGGACCAGGTGCCACTCATAAAAAGTGCATGTTACCTGCATGGACTAGAAGAGCACTTATTCATCCCTTTTCTCATTACAAGGGACCCAAACTTGTTTCGGTTCCTAAATCTAACCCTTGATTTCCTTGTGCAAGGAACAGTGAAAAGAAGCAGTCAATAATGGTTCATGGATAGTGGATGCTCAAAGCACATGACTGGGAATACCATAGACTTCCATTCACTAAAATCCCTTCAAGGAGGGAGTGTATCCTTTGAAAATGGGAAAAAAGGATACATTCTTGGTGTTGGAAAAATTGGAAAGTCTCTCACTCACTCAATTGAGAACGTGTACTATGTCAATGGTCTTAAGTACAGTCTCTTGAGTATTTCTCAAATATGTGATAAAGGAAACAAGGTGGAGTTCTTGTCGAATATATGCACATTTAAAAATCTTGTGACTAGAGAAGTGGTACTTAAGGCCAAAAGATAAAAGAATATATACGTTGCCGATTTTGAGTCCTTACAAAGTGGTGATCTGATCTGCTTCAAAATAGTTGATGATGATGTTGAACTGTGGCATAGAAGACTGGGACGTGCAGGCTTCTCTCTACTGAATAAACTGGTTCAGAAGGACCTGGTTCGTGGTCTGCCCGGGTCAAAGTTCAAAGAACACAAAGTTTGTGACGGCTGCGCTAGAGGAAACCATGTGAAATCCTCATTCAATCCAAAGAAGGATATTAGCACCTCAAAACCACTTGATCTCCTTCATATGGATTTATGTGTCCCTATGAGAGTGTCGAGCAGGGGAGGAAAAAGATACATTTTTTGATAGTGGATGAATATTCCAGATTCACTTGGACTCTGTTTCTCAGAATAAACAATGAAACCTTTAAAGTTTTTGCAGCCTTTATAAAGAAAGTTCAAGTGAAGATGTAACGACCCGGCCTGTCGTTCCGTGAGATTAGTCCCGTTTCTCCCGTTTCTGCTTTATCATATGTTGCTTAGCCTATTTATGTTGTATTGGTTCGGTTGGTTCGGGTTCAGAGTGGTCGTGGTGAGAACTGAGACACTTAGTCTAAAAAATTAGCTTAATAGTTGAAAAAGTCAACTGGGAGTTGACTTATAGGTAAACAATCTCAAAATGTAGAGTTTATGACTCGGACAGCTTCGTTAGGTGATTTAGGACTTAGGAGTGTGCTCGAAATGATGTTTTGATGTCCGGTGTAGAATTGGGCTTGAATTGGTGAAAGTTATTTTTTGGCGATTTTCGGTCGGCAGGGGAAAATAGGCTATCGGGGTCGGAATTGAATTCAGAAAGTTGGAGCAGGTTCATAATATCATTTTGGATATGTGTGCAAATTTTCAGGTCAATCGGATGTGTTTTGGTTGGTTTCGGCATCATTGGCGAAATTTAGAAGTTTCAAAGTTCATAGGCTTGAATTTGATGTGATATTGGTATTTTTGCGTTGTTTTGGTGTTTCGAAGGCTCGACTAAGTTTAAATAAGGTTATGGGATGTGTTGGCGTGTTTGGTTGAGGTCCCGAGGGACTCGAGTGTGTTTTGACAGGTTAACGAATCAAGTTTGGATGTTGGAAAGTTGCAAAATTTTGCTGGTGTTCTGTTCTGGTGTCCTTCTATGCGATCGCGTGGGCAAGAATGCGATCGCATAGGCTAGATGGGGGAATAATGGGTTTTATGCTATGCGATCGCGTGAGAGGAGGCCGCGATCGCATAAGAGTGGGTCCTGTGTGCAGTGCGATCGCGTGGGTGGGGTGTGTGATCGCATAGGTGTTCTAAGGCGCATGTGAGGGATGGACGTTTGAGCTATGTGAACACATGTATGGGTATGCGACCGCATAGAGTGGGTTTGGACTGTGCATCGTGAACGTGCCCCTGTTGACGCGAACCCACTGAAGGAATATATAGTGTTGGGCAGTGTTTTATAAAAAGGCCCTTTTTGCGAATTTAGTCTATTTTTCCTCCATTGTTGAGCAGGTTTGAAGCTCTTTGAGAGGGATTGAAGAGGAAATCGAAGGGAAACACTTGGAGGTAAGATTTTTGACTTCATAACTCGATTCTATGTTGTTTTCTAAGTAATTAAACCGGAAATTTGTTGGATTTAAACACAAAACTTGGGAGGTTAGGTGCATGAGAATTGGAAATTTCTTTTGATGATTTGAGTGGGCAACTGTGATCCGATTTTGGTGTTCTCGATATGTATAGAATCGTGGGAGGATGAAGATTCATGTGATGTAAATTTTATAGAATTCTAAGACGTGGGCCCGGGGCTCGGGTTTAGCCAATTTTCGAGAATTGTGCCTAAAATTGATAGTTTTTGTTGAGCCTTGTTCATTTAGCGTATATTGATGATGATTATCTGGTTTAGGTTATATTTGGAGCAATCAGGAGCCAATTCGAGGGGCAAGAACATAGCGGATTAGTATTTTGTCCCGGGTGGAGGTAAGTAATGGCTATAAATCTTGTCCTGAGGGTATGAAATCCCGGACTTCGTATTTTTCTCACTATTTTTAGAATGGCGCACATGTCGGATGACAAGTACGTGGCATGCATTGATTTTTGGATTGGACTTGGTCCTCTTCGCGGCAACTATTGAGTTGCGTATTTTTACTCTAAATTATATGTTAAATTGTGTTCTAAAACTATTGCTATATTTGGGCTATAAGCCATGTTTGGGGCCTCGTGCCGACTTGTTTAGACCCCTTGGGGTCTTTTTACTACTATTTTCCTCACTAGTTTCCCCCGTTGGTGAATTCTTCCTTGGATATTTCTTATAATTTAATTGTCTATCTCTATCAATCATGAACACTCTAACTATCATAAATCTCTCTCAAGTAATTATGATAATTTACTAGATGTACTTTTTCAAGTTACACTAGCTAGATCGTAATACAGTTCACTTTAGATTGCACCCGAGGTATCGTTATCTCTAACCTAACCTCTAATCCCTCGGTTATGACTTTCGTCTATACTCCGGGAGTGGTGTTGTTCAAACATAACTACCTAAATATGCACTCTCTCTCAAGTAGATACATAATAAATAGGAAGAGTTAATCGAGAGCTCATTGAATCAACTACAATAAGAACGTAGTTAAAGAAAAAGAGATTAATCAACCAAAATATATTAATATCACCATGAATTCATCCCCAACGGGTTCTACCAAAACCCTAGACTAAAGAATTTAGCTACTCATGTTATTGAGAATCAAAACTAAAATAAATTGCATAATTGAAATACAAAGTAATGAATACTAGATGTAGAAATCAATGTTTTGGCACTTCAATGATTTTCTTCTGTTGAATCCTTTGAATGCCTTTTGAATCCCCTTAAGTTGTGTTTTTTGGTGTCTATTTATATGTTTAGGGCGAACCCTAACCGTGTAGGAGACTTCTATTTCAACCGGGAAACACTTAACTCGTCAAAACTCGGATTTGGCCGAAACTGGGGACCCCGGGCGTTTGGGCTCTAACGCACCCCTAAAGCCAGGGCAGGCCTGGCGTTTGGGCCCTAACGCCCCCCTAACGCCAGGGGCTGCCTGGCCTTATGGGATAAACTCCCCCCTAATGCCAGGTAGGGTCAGGCTTTAGGGGGCAAACGCCCGGCTATCGCGCGGGTGTCTCCTTTTGCGTATTTGCATCCCTTTAGCTCTATTTCCATCTCCAATTCACCTACACATAAAATAAACTCTATTAAGCACATAACAAGTGTATTTTTATCATTAATGCACCTCAAATGTACGGTATATTACATATTAAACTATGCATTCTAGCCTCGCTTCAAGACCCCACACTTAAACCTTTGCTCTTCCTCGAGCAATCAAACTACACTTATGTACACAACTTATTAAGCAACTCTCTTAACACGTTATACCAAGAATATTTAAAACATTTCAAGCACA
>ML429436.1:0-12214 GCA_005239525.1 Nicotiana knightiana
TCGTTCCTCGTCAGTGGTAGACGGGCCTGGGAAGTACCTACCCCAATCCTCCCCTTGAATATCTGATCTCATGATGATTAATTGACCCGATGGGGTCATCTGCGAGGGCACTTGAGTGGGAAAAATTACATGGCTGTAAGACAGCATGTCAGTCCCATCCTGACACCTGCCATATCATCATCAACATCATCCGCAGGAGCCTCAACTCCCCCTAACTGGGGACCACCTCCTCTCCTCCCACGACCATATTGTTCGGCACCACCAGGTCGTCGGGTGCCACGAGGCCGTGGGATACCACGACCTCGCTGGTACTGCGCTGGGTCTATATAATCAGCCTCATGTGCCAAACGCTGATCCGATCATAATCTCGTGCAAGAGCACGACGCACAACCTACCTCCAGGCTAGAGGAAGCTCCGGAATTTCTACATTAGCCGGTAGATGTGGTAGAGGTGGCTGAAACTGCAGAAATCGCTCCCAGGCCCAAACCTAACATAGACAGTTGACTTAAAGTATAAGAATAACTATAACTAGGTACAATTGCAACTAATTGACATATTATTTGAATATGTTATCACCTGTAGAAGCGACAGAAAGCCACAAACGTCTCTCTGTGTGTCGATAGAAGCCCGGCACAAATGCCTGTACAGGAATGAAAGGACAGCAGCACCTCCTCTGACTCGTCAGTGATAGTATGGTGGATCTCATACAGGTGCGCTACAATGGAGGTCAACTGCAGACGGCTGGACCCAGACCCGACCGCCTGGTCCATAGGCCTGAAACCAGTGAGCCTCTCTAGATAATCCCAATAGGCCTGCCGCTGATAATATCTCATGTTATACGGCATCAAAACTGGCAAGCCATCAGCTGGCAGGCCAAATAGAATCTCGGCGTCCTGAAGGGTGATGGTGGCCTNAGCCCAGTCGAGATGTATCCGGCCAATCCTAATAATCCGGTAAAATCCTAGATCCTCCAGGTAATGGACCACGCGAGGATGTAGAGCTCTATCATTCAAAAACTCCCACATGTACTCCACTCTCCTGGCCTGGAAAGTCTACGTAAACAACTGTCCGTCCTATATATAGTCGGATCTATGCTCGGGTTGTAGGGCTAATGGATCCAACGCCTGAGGATCGGGATGTATCATCGGGTCCATGTCGTCCACTGTAAATTAAAACAACATTATTTGTATTTTAAGCCTATGGGTTCCAGGCTCGTCATATGAGTCCCAGTAGCATCCAACTATCAATAATATATATATTTATATATTTGGGTTCCGGGCTCGATATTTTGAGGCCCAGTCGCACCAAACTAACATTAGTAATTATGTGTCAAATTCAATATTTTTATAATTTTAATTCATGTTTTATAAACAATTTATTGTACAAATTTTATATGTTTATATATATATATATATATATTATATATATATATATATATATTTGGGTTTCGGGCTTGATATTTTGAGGCCCAGTCGCACCAAACTAACATTAGTAATTATGTGTCAAATTCAATATTTTTATAATTTTATGTGATTGTTTTATAATTAATTTATTGTACAAATTATATATATATATATATTTGGGTTCCGAGCTCGATATTTTGAGGCCCAATGACACCAAATTAACATTAATAATTATGTGTCAAATTTCATATTTTTATCATTTTACGTGATTGTTTTATAATTTTAATTCATGTTTTATAAATAATTTATTGTACAAATTTTATTTATATATATATATATATATATTTGGGTTCGGGGAAAAACACGGCATGACCCCTCGTGTATAACCTCAAAATAACACAGCACGGAATGTCCCCTCGCGCATAAACAATAATGACTCGGCACGGAATGTCCCCTAGTGCATCAATAATAATCAATCGGCACCAGAATGTCCCCTCGCGCATAAATAATAATCAATCGGCACGG
This sequence comes from Nicotiana knightiana, assembly GCA_005239525.1. Lineage (NCBI taxonomy): Eukaryota > Viridiplantae > Streptophyta > Magnoliopsida > Solanales > Solanaceae > Nicotiana > Nicotiana knightiana. The sequence goes on from ML429436.1 coordinate 1,929, forward strand.
AATGTCCCCTCGCGCATAAATAATAATCACCGGCACGGAATGTTCCTTCGTGCATAAATAATAATCATCGGTACCGAATGTTCCTTCGTACATAAATAATAATCATCGGCACGAAATGTTCCTTCGTGCTTAAATAATAATCACTCGGCATAGAATGTTCCCTCGTGCATGATGAGTGTAAAAGCAACAATTGATGTGAAAGTTTAACAATACGTCATTTCAAATGTACAGAAATAATCAACAAAATTCTACTGTCCCGGCAAGGGACTCAGCTATAACCAATATCACTCAGAGGTATAATGTCAACAGTATGATCAATAATTTTCTATGTCATGAAGTAACCTCAAGGTACCACTTCCAATGTTCCCAATAATTCATAACACAGAGAATATCAAAGAACATTAAATAACTCATTGAAGATCGACTCACGGGCATGCTTGACCACAACATATAGGTACCTGTCACCTCACCTATAAATTGGACATGAATTACACATAGCAAATATGACTCTATACCTACTCCCTCAAGCTAAAGTTAGGCCAAACACTTACCTCGACTCCAAGAATGCAACTCAAGCCTCAATCACGGCCTTTCCTCTTGAATCCAACTCTGAAATGATAATATCTAGACATAATTGACTTAATAACATCAATAAATCAATCCCAAAGCCTAATTATACATTTCCCATAATTCTTCCAAAAATACCAAAATTCGATCCCGGACCCGCTTGGTCCCAACTCGAGGTTCGGACCAAAACCTGATCATCCATTCCCCCATGAAACCGAATATACAGTTTGTTTTGAATCCGACCCCAAAATGAGATTGAATTCCCAAAATTTCCAAAAGCCCTAACTCTACCCAAAACCCCCTATTTCTACCTTTGATTTCATGTTTTTAGGCCTAGAATCTAATGATTGATGAAGAAAATGGAAGAAATTAGAGCTAATGTTACTTACCTAAGTGGTTATGGAGGAAGAGCAGCTTGGAAATCGGCTATGGGGTTTGGAGAAGAAGGAGATGGTGAAAAATTATGAAAATCCCGTAACAGGATTATGTTTTGGACACTTTAAATAACTGGGCGATTTTACTCTAGGCGATCGCGACAGAAGGGCTGCGATCGCGGAGAGTACTAGACTTCAGAATTACGCGATCGCGAATTAAGGAGTGCGATCGTAGAGAACCCCGACATGGACCCACGCAATCGCAAATGAAAGAACGCGTTCACATAGAATAATTTGTTGCCCAGCCCCCAACCCCACAGGAGACTTACGCGATCACGGACATAGGGGTGTGATCGCGTAGAGCTAAACCTTAAGGCTCCGCGTTCGCACTTAGCTCTTTGAGATCGCGCAGAGCAAATTGACCCCTTCCCAAATTGAATATCGCGATCGCAGAGAAGGAATAACTGGACACCAGATACAACCTAAAACACCAGAAATTTCCTAAGTTTAGCCTACCCGAAACTCACCCGAGCCCTCGGGGCTCAAAACCAAATATACACACGACTTCAAAATTATCCTACGAACTTATTCGAGTAATATAACCACCAAAATAACATCAAAAACAATGAATTAAACTACAAAATCTATAGAATTTTCTCAAACTTCATAAACTTCTAAATTCTCCAATTTTGATGCGAAACACGTCAAACCAAGTCTGTTCCTTACCAAATTTCAAAGATAACTCACATAACACATATTGAACTTGTTCCGGGCTCCGGAACCATAATATGGGCTCGGTAACACAGATTTCACATCAAAGTTCACTTTCAAAAAAGTCTTTCTTATTTTTCTTTAAAAATTTATTTCTCAGACTTGGGACCTCGGAATTTGATTCCGGGCATACGCCCAGGTCCCATATTTTCCTACGGACCCTCCGGGACTGTCAAATCACGGGTCCGAGTTCGTTTACCAATAATGTGGACCAAAGTCAACTTTATTCCATTAATTATCATCAATTCAACTGTTTAACACATTTCCACATAAAAGCTTCCTGGCTACGTGCCCGGGCTGTGCACGCACATAGAGTTGAGATTAACGGAGGCTCTCGGGGTCTCGGAACACAATTTTTGCTAAATTTACAAAAGATGACCTTTTGGGTCATCACATGCAAGGTCATACAAACGTGAAGATTTTAATAAGTTAATGTCCCAACTCAAAAGTGTTGACAAGAAAATATACAATTACATAATGGAAGAGCCTCCAGAAAGATGGGCTCGATCGTGGTTCCTACGGCGACGTTATGATATGCTGACAACAAACATTATAGAATCAATGAATTTCGTGTTATTAAAAGCGAGAAAAATGCCTATTTTAAGAATGTTAGATTACATCCAAGAAAAGTTGGGAGAGTGGTTTTACGAACGGAGGAAAAAACCAAATGAAACTTTTGACAAAGTATAAATATGGGCAGAAGAAGAGATGACTAAGAAGATGGACTTGGCTTGCAAAATGATTGTGAGTATATTTATTAAATTCAGGATTTACTTTCAGCATGTTTTCTCTATAGCATAATCTGTGATGACCCAAAAGGTCATCTTGTATAATTTAGCAAACACTATGTTCCGAGGCCTTGAAAGCCTCCGTTAATCTCACATCGATGTGTGTGCACAGCCCGAGCGCGTAGCCATGAAGTCTTTATGTGGAAATGTGTTGAAATGTTGGATTTATGATAATTAATGGAATAAAGTTGACTTTGGCCAACATTTTTGGTAAACGGACCCGGGCCCTTGATTTGACGGTCCCGGAGGGTCCTTAGGAAAATATGGGACCGGGGCGTATGACCGGAATCAAATTCTGAGGTCCCAAGCCCGAGAAATGAATTTTTAAAGAAAATTGTTTTCTGAAAATAAGAAAGACTTTTGAATATGAACTTTGATGTGAAATCTATGTTACCGGGCCCGTATTATGGTTCTGATTCCCGGAATAGGTTCAATATGTGTTATGTGAGTTATCGGTAAAATTTAGAAAGAAACGGACTTGGTTTGACGTGCATCAAAATTGGAGAATTTAGAAGTTTATGAAGTTTGAGAAAATTCTATGGATTTTTGAGTTTAATTCATTGTTTTTGATGTTATTTTAGTGGTTTGATTACTGTAATAAGTTTGTAGGATGATTTTGAAGTCGTGTGTATAGATGGTTTTGAGCCCCGAGGGCTCGGGTGAGTTCTGGGTAGGTGTCAGGGTGCAAAAGAGTTGGAAAATCTGGTGTTTTAGGCTGTATCTGGTGTTCAGTCATTTTCTTCTCCGCGATCACAGTGTGTTGCACGCGATCGCGATGTGCATTTTGGGAAGGGGGTCAGTTTGATCTGCGCGATCGCAAAGAGCCAAGTAAACTCGGAGCCTTAGGGTTTAGCTCTACGCGATCGCACCCCTATGTCCGCGATCGCGTAAGTCTCTTGTGGGGTTGGGGGCTGGGCAGCAATTTGTTCTATGCGAACGCAATCTTTCGTTCGCGATCGCGTGGGTCCACATTCTGGTTCTCTGCGATCGCAATCCCTTATTCACGATCGCGTAACTCTGAAAACAGTACTCTCCGCGATCGCGACAAGTGGACTAGAAAGTTATTTTTATAGTTATCGAAACTCGAATTATCTGAATATAGAAAAGGATCCCATGATCCTGAACCGATCTTACCTGGGATCACAAATCCCAAGTGTGCTGCTAAATGGATGGATCTTATAAACGTCCATGAATGATAAATCATAGATCGAACCGCACCTTTCCGCGATCGCGTAGAGTAAACTCGCCCAGTCATTTTAATGCCTTAAAAATAGAATGCTATTTCGGGATTTCTCATATTTCTCACCCTCTCCTTCTTCTCCAAGCCCCATAGCCGAGTTCCAAGCTACTCTTCCTCCATACCTTCATAAGTAAGTGTTCTTAACTCAGTTTTCTTTCATTTTCATCATCTATTATTAGATTCTAGGCCTAAAATCATGGATTAAGGGTAGAAATTGGGGGTTTGGGGTAGAGTTAGGGCTTTGGAAATTTTGGGTAATTCAACCTCAATTTGGGGTCGGATTTCAAAATAAATTATATATTTGAACTCGTGGGGGGTATGGGTGATCGGGTTTTGGTCCGAGCCTCGTGTTTGGACCAAGCGGGCCCGGGGTCAAATTTTGGTATTTTTGGAAGAATGATGGGAAATGCGTATTTAGGCTTTGGGATTGAATTATTGAGTCATTATTGATATTGTTGAGTCGATTATGTCTAGATACTATCGTTTCAGAGTTGGATTCGATAGGAAAAGTAGTGCTAGAGGCTTGATTGGATTCTTGGAATCGAGGTAAGTGTTTGGCCTAACCCTAGCTTGAGGGAATAGGTGTTGAGTCATATGTGCTACGTGTTATTATCATGATTCAATGTATATGTGAGGTGACGAGTACCTATACCTTGTTGTCAAGCATGCCTGTGAGTCATATCTTATGGTATATGTGTTTTTCTTTGATATCCACTGTGTTATGAAGTAGCTTATATTTTGGAGATTATTCAATTGTTGGAAAATACTTGGTTGGGAATATTGTTGATTAGTTGTCGATTGAGGATTGTTTCGGTTATGTTGTACGTTCAGTGAGATTGGTTATAGATGGGTCCCTTACCGGGACGGTGATATTTCTGTTATTGTTCCCTTGCCGGGACGGTGGTATTTCTGCTATTGTTCCCTTGCCGGGACGGTGGTATTTCTGCTATTGTTCCCTTGTCGGGATGTTGTAAAATATTGTTTTCTATTGTGGTTCTTCCTTGACAAATTGTTGTTCTGATTATTGTTGGGGTAATGAAGAGTATAAAGCACGAAGGGTGATGTCGTGCCATGATTTATATTAAAAGCACGAAGGGTGATGTCGTGCCATGATTTATATTAAAAGCACGAAGAGTGATGCCGTGCCATGATATGAGAGATAATGCACGAAGGATAATGTCGTGCCATGATATTGTGAGGTAAAAGCACGAAGGGTGATGTTGTGCCCTTGTTTTGGTGAGAATGAGAGTAAAGCACGAAGGGTGATGCGTTGCACTTGTCTTGGTGAGAATGAGAGTAAAGCACGAAGGGTGATGTCGTGCACTTGTTTATTTCCTTGTTGATATTTTGATACTAGACGGTTTCCATGTTCTGTTACTCAATAAGTGTTTTTCCCCTTTGTACCCTGGCATGTTCTTCCCGTATTTTTGTACTTAACTGTTTACTTCCTGCCGTTATTTATATTATATATTATTGAATTGCACATGTGGTTATTATTTTTCGTGTCCTAGCCTTGTCACTACTTCGCCGAGGTTAGGCTCGTCACTTACTCAGTACATGGGGTCGGTCGTACTGATGCTACACCTGCACTTCTATATGTTGTGCAGATTACAGTACCGGACCCGGTGGACAGTGATCGAGGGAGTATCCTTCAGTGCACAGGCAACACTGAGGTAGCCCTACAGGCGTCCTCAGGCCTTGGCGTCACCTCCTACCTCATTCATCTTTATTTTTGTCTTCTCTTGTACTTCCGAGACAGTTGTATTGTTTTGTTCAGACTTTGTTTTTAGTAAAAACCTTAGACTGTTCGTGAATTTTTCACACCAGTCTTGGGGGATGTTTAAGGAAATTTTTGTACGAATTATTATTTAAGATGTTGAATTTCTTACCTTCCACTTTCTCATATCTAATTGTTCTAATATGTCTCTTTTAAAAATGCTAAACAGTAAAGGAATAAATCAGTTTTACTAGTAACGTTGGCTTGTCTAGCGAGTTCAATGTTAGGCTCCATCACGGCCTGAAGGTGGGATTTCGGGTCGTGACATAATCACTTCTGCTTTTTATATCTGGTACAGTGATTTACTGCTTACATATAAAAAACTTCATATAGCTGAAGTTTTGTCCCAATATTCTATAGTTTTGTCGTCATGAGCTTTTTGTAAAAACTTCAACACCCACCATGCTGAAGTTTTGTCCCTAGATTCTATAGTTTTGTCTTTATAAGCTTTATGAAAAACTTTAGTAGAAGATGCTGAAGTTAATTCGCTCACTTGTAAAAACTTCAGCATAATTACTTCTGCTTTTTATAGTTTATCTTAATTTTCTATTCCTTCTTAGGTGTTCAACCTTGATTCAATGTTATTTAGAATAAATAGTGAAGGAATCGAATTCATTGTGGACTTAAAAAGGAGAACTTGTGACTGCTTGGAATTCCAACTTGATGAATTGCCCTGTCCACATGCAATTGCTGCTATTAATAAGTGATATTTGCAAAAATCTGATTACTACTCAAATTGGTATTCAAAGGAAATATGGTCCAAAACATATGAAGGACATGTGAATACTGTGAGAGATCAAAAATCATGAGATATTCCACCAAATGTAGAATCTGAGATCACAAAACCTCCCGATGTGGAGATTTTACAAGGAAGAAGACAAAAGAAGAGGCATATGCCAGCGACTGAACCAGTACCATGGAAGTCTACCAAATGCNTCAGAGTTTAGAATTTCATTTTGTATGATATATTTCAAATGTGATTGTTTTCGTACAAATAAAAAAAAACTCTTGCACTCTTTTATATATTTCTGAAGTACAAACCACTTTTGCATAAGGTTACACATTGGTACGTTATTGTTCCAATCAAACTTCAAACTATCCCACTTCTTCATAATTTCTTCCATTGAAAGCTTCCTACTTCCGCTTGCACCAGACATTCTTTCTTCAAAAGAAGATTAAAGACTAAGGATGAATATAAATTTTACAAAACTTAACTTCAACCTCATAAATTTTCAGACAATAAATGTAAATGTAAGATAAGTAGATGATAAAAGACAAAAAATGGCTAGTAAATGCGAAAAAGATAAGTATCAATTTAAAAAAATATGCTGAAGTTTAGTGTCATGAGCTTTATGAAAAACGTCAGCATCTTATGATGAAGTAAATTAGTTCATTTGTAAACACTTCAGCACCTAATGTGCTGAAGTTTTTATCACTGTATTCTATCGTTTAGTCGTCATGAGCTTTATGAAAAACTTCAGCACAATATGCTGAAGTAAATTAGTTCATTTTTTAATACTTCAGCAACCACTGTGCTGAAGTTGTTATCCATGGATTCGATAGTTTTTTAATATCTCTATGCTGCACTTTTTATCCCTGGATTCTATAGTCAATTAGTTCATTTGAAAAAACTTCAGCATATTGTTTACCTAAGACAAAATAGACAAACATATTTGATAATGCAAATAGAATAAAAATTTAAAAGACAGAGATCACATTATTCACACAATTCATTTTATTTTCACCACCAATTACAATCAACAACAACAACAACAACAAATCCAGTTTATAGAAGGCTACATGGTAGGCAGATAAGGAGAATGAAGAGGAATAAGTGCTACTGGTGGAGAGTCATCTAAGGTTCGAAGATCTCCCAGGGGAATGAACGTCTCCATGACTAGAAAATTATAGACATGACACATAGGGGAATGAAGAAGAATAGGTGATACTGATGGAGAGTCATCTAAGGTTCGAAGATTCCCCAGGGGAATGAATATCTCCATGACTAGAAAATAGGAGACATGCCACATTCTTTTCTTCTGCTGGACAACCTTCTCAAATGAGCTTGGATAACCTTGACAACTACGTTCAAGGTTAATCCTGTGCTGGAATGATTCATCGGCAATAAACTTTGGTCTGATTCTTTCCCAATCAGCCTTTATTTGATCCCACTTTTGCATAAGGTTACACATTGGTACGTTATTGTTCCAATCAGACTTCAAACTATCCCACTTCTGCATAATTTATTCCATTGAAAGCTTCCTACTTCCACTTGAAACATACATTCTTTCTTCAAAAAAAGATGAAAGACTAAGGATGAATATAAATTTAAAGAAATATGATAGAAGTCTATGGATAACTATGAAATTTTCAAGTGAAGAGATTATTAATATAGCCAAAGAGTGCACCTAATCAATTTATTATCTATAAATGTAAAAGTAACTTTTCAGGTCTGTTTTACTATTTTACGTTCAGAGAAATTCAGTGTGAAAAGATAAGTAGGTGGTAAAATAAGTAAGTGGTAAATGTTACTTCAGCCTGTCCACAGTTTTTATACAGTAATAAAATAACTTCAGCCTCATAAATTTTCAGACGATAAATGTAAATGTAAGATAAGTAGGTGATAAAAGAGAAAAACTAGCTAGTAAATGCCAAAAACATAAGTATCAATTTAAAAAAATATGTTGAAGTTTAGTCGTCATGAGTTTTATGAAAAACTTCAGCACAAGATGCTGAACTAAGTTAGTTCATTTGTAAACACGTCAGCACCTTACCTGCTGAAGTTTTTATCACTATATTCTATAGTTTAGTCGTCATGAGCTTTATGAAAAACTTCAGCATCTTATGCTGAAGTAAATTAGTTCATTTGTAAACACTTCAGCACCTAATGTGCTGAAGTTTTTATCACTGGATTCTATAGTTTAGTCGTCATGATCTTTATGAAAGACTTCAACACAAGATGCTGAACTAAGTTAGTTCATTTATAAACACGTCAGCACCTTACATGCTGAAGTTTTTATTACTGGATTCTATAGTTTAGTCGTCATGAGCTTTATGAAAAACTTCAGCACAAGATGCTGAAGTAAATTAGTTCATTTGTAAATACTTCAGCACCCTAGGTGCTGAACTGTATTCTATAGTTTAGTCATCATGAGCTTTATGAAAAACTTCATCACAAGATGCTGAAGTAAATTAGTTCATTTTTAAATACTTCAGCTACCATTGTGCTGATTTTTTTATCTCTGGATTCGATAGTTTAGTCGTCATGAGCTTTATGAAAAATTTCAGCACAAGATGCTGAAGTAAATTAGTCCATTTTTAAATACTTCAGCACCTTACGTGCTGAAGTTTTTATTACTGGATTATATAGTTTAGTCATCATGAGCTTTATGAAAAACTTCAGCACAAGATACTGAAGTAAATTAGTTCATTTGTAAATACTTCAGCACCTTACGTGCTGAAGTTTTTATTACTGGATTCTATAGTTTAGTCTTCATGAGCTTTATGAAAAAGTTTAGCACAAGATACTGAAGTAAGTTAGTTTATTTGTAAATACTTCAGCACCCTAGGTGCTGAACTGTATTCTATAGTTTAGTCGTCATGAGCTTTATGAAAAACTTCAGCACAAGATGCTGAAGTAAATTAGTTCATTTTTAAATACTTCGCTACCTTTGTGCTGAAGTTTTTATCCCTGGATTTGATACTTTAGTCGTCATGAGCTTTATGAAAAATTTCAGCACAAGATGCTGAAGTAAATTAGTTCATTTGTAAATACTTCAGCANAGAAGAAAAATTTAAAAGACAGAGAACACATAATTCACACAAATTAATGTATATTCACAAAATCCAAATTTCGTTTTCACTTACATCCTTGAAAAAAAATGAAAGAAATATTTTTCACTTACAAGTTATTCTCTATTCAAAGAAATTCACACAAAGTCTCTTTATATTCTCCATAGTCATGTCCTTCTTTCCCTTCTGGACTTTCATAATTTCTATCTTGTTTCCACTTTCCATGATCATAAAGACATGCTTAAATGGTGTGCATCTAGAAATTTGTGGGAAGCAAAGATAATGAAGGAGAGGTCCAGAAATTTCATGTGTGAAGGAGACTGGCCACAGTTTGTGGTGCATCACAAATATCCCAGAACTAGAGTTTGTCATGCACCACAATCTGTGGAAGTCTCCTTCACATATGGAATTTCAGGACGTCCCCTTCATTATCTTTTCTTCCCCACGAATTCCCTGCTACACCCAATAAGCATGTCTTTGCCAACACTTCCCCACGAAATTTAAAGAAATATAAATTGAGTATGTGGATGACTATGAAATTTTCAAGTGAAGAGATTGTTTATATAGCCAAAGAGTGCACCTAATCAATTTAATATCTATAAATGTAAAAGTAACTTTTCAGGTCTGTTTAATGCTTTACGTTCAGAGAAATTGAATGTTATAAGATAAGTAGGTGGTAGGTGAAACTAGTAAATGTAAAAAATATAAGTATCAAGTNATTCAGCACAAGACAAACTGAAGTTTTTTCCTGGATTCATTAGTTTACTTTATGCTGAAGTTTAGCATGCTGAATTTCATAAAAAATATACTAAAAATTTATGATAAAAGATATTAGTTTTCACTTATATCCTTTAAAAAAAATAAAAAATTATTTTTCATTTACAAGTAATACTCTATTAAAAAAATTCACACATAGTATCTTCATATTCTCCATAGTCATCTCCTAATTTCTCTTCTGGAGTATCATAGCCGCTTTC
>MDKJ01323003.1:0-14115 GCA_005239525.1 Nicotiana knightiana
GAGGGGAGGTTGCCATCTCCAAACTTCCCTCATTTCCCCATAATGGGGTAACTTTTGCCATAATAAAGATCCAACCTTCCCCCATTTTTGCCCCCAAAATGGGGGATTAATAGTGTTCCTCCAAATATGGGGGTACACTATTCATCTCTCATATTACTATTCGTGTATATTTTATTGTTTAACTCTTTTAATTTATCTCTTTATATATATATATATATATATATACCTAATTATGTTTATGTAATATCTTTATAATATTAATTTTACATCTTAACTTTGGCGTATAATTTCAATAAATTAATTTTCGTGCATATTATTTTTATATAAAATTATAAGTTAATTTTACTATAAGTTATAATTGTACAAAAAATATATAATCATCTCAAAAAATGAATGGTGCAAATATAAAATATTAGATGTTGCTAAAATTGAAAGTTGCGAATATAGAATATTAGATGTTGCTAAAATTGAAAAGTGAAAATTGAAAATACATTAAAATTAGAAATACATGAAAATTGAAAATACATCAAATTAAAATACATAAAAATTGAAACTACGGTAAATAGCATAATAACTTAGTAGGGAGGGATGTCGTTTCTAGATACACCAAAATCATTATAGTATTGAGTGAATGAGGTCGAGGATTGTTGTGGTTGTGATCTTAATGCACCAATTCAAGATGATTTGGAACGTCCACCTCCAACAGTAGAAATGGCAGTAGATGAATAATTTTTAGCTCGACATAGAAGTATTAAGGACAAAAATGCTTTTTTTGCACTTCGTAATGCATTAATAGATCATCGGCAAATGGTCAAATATATCCTTGTACTATCAAATACTGTATAAATATATCCTCCGTTTCTCTATCGGTCCAATTAACACCCTACCGCTATACTATGAAACATATTTACCCTTAATTTTGACGGAGCGCCACGTGACAGCTCAGGAACTAATGACCCACCCCCAATTTTAAATACCTGGTTCAGATTAAAATTCACCCTTATTTTTAACCCAAAACCCGACCCATTACCCTCCAAATCTCTTTATTTTATTATTATTTATTTTCTTTTCAACCTTCTCTTTCTTCTTCATCGAAACACCCTACCGCCTTCACATTCAACCCAAAATCAGAAATCAAAAAACAACCATCTTATTCATCTTCGAAAATTAGTTCCATCAATTTTTTTTAGTTAAACTTAAAGTTACAATCTTATGAACAGTGTTATGAAAAAGAAAAAGGGAAAAAAACTTCCAAAAATTTGACGAACGCAAGAAGAAATAGAAATAAATTGACATAAAGTAGTGAACAATTAGGAGTTTTCATAAAAGAAGACAAGCAACCGAGAAAAACCCATTTCCTACTACTACGATCTGATCTCATACTACTAAGATCTTCATTTCATATTAAGATCTTATACTCCATTTCCTACTAATATAATTTGAATATCTGATTATTATCTATTCCTCTTCTCCATTTCTCAACCATCAAATATCTCGATGTTCATTCTGCTAATAAAGAACTCATTTCATGACTTCAAGAACCATTAAAGAACAGAGAAATGAAGATGATGAGTAATAAGAGTATTCACTTAGTTTCTTCGCATCTCTGTTCTACAATACAACAAAATTTAATAGATCCATAAAAAATATAACAAAAACAAAACAAGTTATCAATTTAAAATAGAGAAGTTAATCCTAAAACTTTTGCTGAAAAATATTTCAGATTTGAAAATTTAAATCTTAAGAAAGAAGTTGAGAAACATTGAAGAATTAATCACATTAGGTATAAAGTAAAAGAAAATTTGTGAGATTAAGAAGATGATAGAAACAAGATGGTAATGGGTTAAAAACAAGGGTCGGGTATTTAAAATTGGGGGTGGGTCATTCGTTCCTGAGCTGCCACGTGGCGATCCATCAAAATTAAGGGTAAATATGTTTCATAGTATAACGGTAGGGTGTTAATTGGATCAATAGTGAAACAGAGGATATATTTAAACAATATTTGATAGTACAGGGATATATTTGACCATTTTTCGTAAATCATTTATGGGAGAATACTAGAGGTTGAAGTTGAATATTTATGTAGTATTTTGAATGAATTTTATCGTTATGTAATATGTATTTAATTAATCCTGTATCACAATAATTTCACTTTTATTTGAATCATTAGTTAATCTATAATAATTACTTACAAATTATATTATTTAAAATTTTATGAAATTGTTTTAATTGAAATTACAAACTAATGAAAATAAAAGATGGAATTTATTTAATGGAATTTAAAAAATAAAACTGAAATGAAAGATAATAATATAATATAAGAGAGAAAAGAATATAAAAAAGAATATTCTTTTTTTGGGAGGAAAAATGAAGAATGGTTGGAGTAAATTGTCACCCAAAATGAGAAAATCCCATTTGAGAACCAAAATAGGAGTAAAGACCGGAGATTGACCTTATACAACTAGAGATTGTGGGACGTTGATTAATAACATGTCAGCTTGTAATGGAGATTAATAATTAAACCAAAAAAAGTCTGTAAAAACACATTTATAAATTATTTACCACTCAGTATTAGGTCAACTTAAAATCATAAAGTAATACAGAGTCGAAATTTAATATTTATCTGGTGCGACATGGATAATGCCAAGTTGCCAACTATAGTATATGAACTTGCATTATATTGTTGTACTAATATATATAAAAATTATATAATTATATGTCGGTTTGATTCGAGTTTCTTTACTCAATATCAAATCAAGTCAAATCAAATTTTACCGAGTTTTTTAATCGGTTTGATTTGATTTTTCGATTTGGTACGGTATTCCGATTCAGTTTGAACACCCCTAATGCCTGCTATAGTATATGAACTTGCATTATATTGTTGTACTAATGTATCTCATCTTTATAAAATATTCAAAAAACCGTTCATTTGACCTCTACAAATACAAAACTGAAATAGACTAGTATTTTTCAATGATCATTAATTACATCTCTATCAAAAGAAGATGATAGCTTACATCAAATTTGCACCCAGTTTTTGCAAAATATATAGTTCTTAAAAAGACTTCAAACTTATTTATATATAAAGGCATATTTAAACATTGTCAATTGAACGAAGTGATGAAGAATCACTGTTCCAATTACTTTATGGGGAATTTGCCTTCTGATTATTAGCTTCTAAATCCAGGCCAATATGCTGATTGCTGAGATGATAAAGAAGACTTGAACCTGAATTTTGAAAAGATGTCAAAAACCATCAATTTTTTGAAGATTTTCTTGGAAGATAATGCCAATAGTGAACCATTTTTGGCTCTTTGGCAATGACAGATATCTGAGAAGTGAGCACTGATCTGCTAAGCATTTGAACATCAATCTTCACTCATGTTGGGTACCCGACATATTAGAGGCGGATCTAGAGCAGGTTCAATGAATTTATATAATTGAACTCACTACTTTCAACTCAAATCACTTGTACATATACAAAAGATAAAATAGTAAATATATAATCAATCATATTCGTTCCGAATCCCTTGACTCAAAATCTTGAATTCGCCTCTGCCAACACTTAAAACCTGAGTCTGTGTATCAGGCTTCGTCTCCTGAAATATTTCTTCCTTCTTATTGAGCCATGACGGTCATAATTTACCATTTGCTTCCCATCGAAGATTAATACTGATGACCAGTTTAGGTTCAAGGGAACGTAGTCGAAGGGACTCAGACTTTTGATCTCTTCTCTACGATGAGTTGTGTATTTAATTTCCTATATAGAGTCAGACCAGATCATGATGATCTTGCAAAACACAACAAAAGACAACATTAATTTGCAAGTTGTCTAGTTCTTGTTGTTGCATGATATGCTGGCTTCTCCATCTTTGAGAAGCCAAACCAAGAATATGCTCAAATGATTAAGCCTAAATTCCTGACTTATATATACACGAAGAGAGAGAAAAGAAAAAAGAAACTTTTTACTTAGTTAACATCATTGCTGAGATCATCGTCTTCTTGACGGCTTATTGATAAAAAAATTAACCGAATTCAAGACTCAAAAAATTACAAAAGCTGTTGTGCAAATATAGAGGCGGATCCAAGATTTCAAAAAGAAGGGTGTATTAGTAGATTTAGAATGTACATTGGATTTAATTTTTGTCTTTTTTCATGAACTCATTAAATTTTTAAAATTGTAGGTTCGAAATTATATTCTTTTTGAAATTTTAGCGGTTTTTACATATATATTTATACTTCGTGCCGAAAATAAGACCGTCCAAAGTGGGATTTAAACCGCAATTTCACTTGTAGAAATACACTCGATAATTATTATATCATAGAAATTTTTAAGTATGGATATATATACATATTTTAATAATTTTAAGTAAATATTTAATATCTTTATACATAGTTTAAGAAGAGGAGCATAAGTTCGGGTGAACGCGTGCTCTTTAACCTAGATACGACCTTATGCCAATACCGCTACTTTTTTATTTTTTATTTTCTTGTCAACTGACTTCCTTTTTTCTCTTTATTTTTTCTTTTTCTTTTTGGGGGTTTGTGGTGGCGGTGGCGGCGGTTGGTGGGGGTGGGGGTACTTAACATTGATTGGTAAAAAGAATTCATAAAATACAACTACCTGATCATATATTTGATAAAGATTGAAACATCCTTGGAAGAATAATCTGAACAAACTTTATAAAAGCAATTTTCTTAATTTGTGTGTAATTATAGCAGTCATGGACTCATGGTCTAATCTGTTTGTTGCTTTGTTGGGTTCATGATCTGACTAATGTGATTAATAAAAAAGCCAAAACTCTTATATTTTTTTCTTTCTGAAAAGCTCATGTTCTCACATCTTTTGAGAATCACATGGAGGCCAGAACTCAATTTTGACAACTTTAGTGAGACTTTTTAACTCAAATGCATGGTTCCTTAAGTTGTGAGAGTAGATCTATTTCGTTTTTTAACAATTGAGCTTTTAATGGTCCTTTAAATTTGTAAAAGTGAAGTATGCATTTTCTGTTCAAATTGACAGAATATCCTAAATGGACTATAAAAATTAACGGAAATATCATGCGATTTTCCCGTCACTAGAGTTAAAGTAAAACCATATCCCAAAAGAAATTTTTCCCTAATTTCATTTTTTTCTCCAGTTTCAACGCAAGTCACATAGTGTAATTGCACGTGAAAAACAAATACATGACATTTCTGTAAAAGTTTAAAATGATCAATTCCAGAATTCCATAAGTTGATAGTAACAATTTAGCTACCTCTATACAGAGGCGAATCTGTCGGTTAATTTTATGTTTATTAAATGTATAGATACATTTTAAGTTTTTCGTATATGTATACATAATCCGAGACGTGCTTGATGGAAGCTAAGTGCACCAAAATTGATGTATTAAGGGAAAGTGTTAAATAACAAATATATTTTAGTTTTGTGGTTAAATAAAAAAGGTTACTTGTAAGAAAATGGGGATGCAGTTGGAATCATAATGACCACCTAACCTTTTGAAGATTACAATAATCTTGGAGGATTACAAAAGTGTTTTTTACAAAAGGAAACTTACAAATAAAAGTGAGTGGAAGGAGTATATATTTTATTAATAAGATTCGTTTTTTTTTTGTTGGGGAGGGGGGCGAATAGAAGAAGGTAAGAAAGAAAAAAAAACAAGAGGAAGGTTTATTTAAACTCTACACCTCACCATACAGGTAGAGTTGTTACTTTTTTTTTTTTTTTTTGGTTAGGTAACTAACAATTTTATTAATCACCAATAAGCTTTATAATTCCCTAATCTGCTTATAACTCAACAGCTATATCGGTCAAAAAAAAAACTCAAACCTACATAACTGTTTCTAAGGAAACATAAAATGTTGTACTAAACTACTAATTTCATCGGTGGCTCTCACATTACATATGTAGGTTATTTCTCGTGTAATATTATCAACTCATCTGCTTCTCTGTTCAAATATCCTCATATTCCTTTCAATCCACATAATATGTGTGTGATCGCAGCATACACCATCCTATATAGTTGAGCTCCATGAGTCCTGCATTTAGCACATTGTATCATCCACTATTCATGTTGCTCCCAATTGTCTCGAACTACATCTTGCCTTTGCATCCACTGAAGAACTTTCTGCCATACTGCCTTTGCAAATTGACATTCTACAAACAAGTGATCTATGGTTTCATCTTGGTTTTGACATGATGTAACACCCCACAGTTACATCATGGTTGTTACTTTTATATAGGCCATTTTTAAATAATAGTTACACAATCAAATACTTAGAAATCAACTGTAATGACCGTGTAAATTAATTTTTTACATCGTTAATGTAACAATCCGGCCGGTCGTTTCGTGAGAGTAGCTCTGTTTCCTCTGTTTCAGCTTTGTCATATGCTATTTAATCTAATTATGATGTGTTGGGTTGGTTAGTTCGGGTTCGGAGTGGTCATGGTGAGAATTAAGGCATTTAGTCTCTTAAATGAGCTTAATAGTTGGAAAAGTCAACCGGGAGTTGACTTATAGTTCATAGCTCGGATAACTTTGTTAGGTGATTTGGCACTTAGGAGTGTGATCGGAATGTGGTTTTGAGGTCCGGAGTAGAATTAGGCTTGAATTGGCGAAATTGAGTTTTGGTGATTTTCGGTTGGCAATGGAATATTAGCTATCGGGGTCGAAATAGAATTCCGAAAGTTGGAACAGGTTTGTAGGGTCATTTTGGATGTGTGTGCAAATTTTCAGGTTAATCGGACGTGTTTTGGATGGTTTCGGCATCTTTGGCGAAAATTAGAAATTTCTAAGTTCATATCCGAGGTGAATTTAGTGTTTTGATGTTATTTTGGGTGTTCCAAGGGTGCGACTAAGTACGGGCGATAATTTATGACTTGTTGTTATTTTTGGTTGGGGTCCCGAGGGGCTCAGGATGATTTCGGACAGCCATCGGGTGATTTAAAATTGGATAATGCAGCAGAAAAAGCTACTGGTGCAATGTTTCTGGTGTGGCCGCATCTGCAGATGCGATGCCGCAGGTGTGGGGAGGCATGTGCAGGTGCGGAGTTTGGTCAGGCTGAAGGAAGTCACAGGTGCGAGACTTGGTGTGGAGTCACAGGTACGGCTGATTTGTCGCAGGTGCGGAAAATGGCCTTTTAAGTGAAACGCGCAGGTGCGCACCTGGGACCGCAGGTGCGAGAAAAGGACCGCAGGTGCGGTCATCGCTGGGCAGAACATATAAATAGGACCCTTAGCGATTTTTGGGTCATTCTTCCACCATTTCTACACGGGTTTGAAGGGTTTTGAAGAAGGATTTCGAGAGTTCTTCGTAGAGGTAAAACTTTTGGACTTAAAACTCGTTTATATGTGATTAACGGACTGATTAGTGATGAAATTTGTGGGAAATTAGTACCCCAAAAAAATTGGGTAATTAGGGCTTGTAATTAGAGACTTTAAAATGAGGATTTGAGGGGTCATTTGAGGTCCGATTTTGATGTTCTTGGTATGTATAGAATCGTGGGAGGATGAGAATTCTTGTGATGTAAATTTTATCGGATTCCGTGACGTGGGCCTGAGGGTCGAGTTTGGCCAATTTCGGGATTTTTGGATAATTTTGATAAATTTCGAATGGGCTTCGTTCCTTGGCATATAATAATGATATGGATATGATTTTTGGTAAATTCGGAGCATTCAGAGGCTGAGTCTAGAGGAAAGGGCACTATGGTCTAGGATTTTAGCCGGTTTTGAGGTAAGTAACGTTTTCAAACTTGGTTCCGGGGGTTCGAAACCCCGAACTATATGATATATGACTATAATTGAGGTGACGCGCATGCCAAGTGACAGGCGTGCACTGAGTATTTGTGGCCTAGCTCATCCCATGGCACTGTATAGTAGTTATTACGGATTGATATCCGCATGTCTATTAATGTGGTAAATGTGAACATGTTAGGGATCATGTTAAGTATAAATGCTAAGGTTTCACGCCGAAAATGCTGAGACCCGAGTGGTCGTATATTACTGACTCATTTTGTGATTATTTGATTTCATATACTCAGTCCTGTTATAGCATATCATTTCATACCTCAGTCTCAGTATTGTTAATTATATGCATATTTATCATTGTTTCGGGCTGATCTATGCATCTGTAATCCATATGACTGATACTGGAGAGTAATGACTGAGTGAGGCCGAGAGCCTGTTGTTGAGATAGTTATGAGATCGGACTGCACACCGCAACAATACTTTAATCATGCCTTTGTTGGTTTGATATAGCGCTTGGGCCAATAGGGCTCCTCCGGAGTCTTTACACCCCTAGTGAGCGCATTGATATTGAGGGTTGGATCTTCCCTGGACATGGATCTTGTCCGAAGTTGATGATATGTGAGGGATGGATCGTCCCTGGACATGGATCTTGTCCGAGTGTTGTATTCCGAAGATGGATCTTCTCCGTAGGGGCTGGATTGGCCTTTTTCCTCAGTACTGAGTGACTACAATCACCGGTGTTTATGCATATTCCGGGATGGATTTTCCCTGGGCCTGAGAGCCATATACAGTACTGAGTGGACTTTTGTGTGAGAGCTGTGAGCACTATGTGCATTTCCACACTGTTGATACATTGGCAAGTAGAGTACTGAGATATACTTGGGTTACTTATCATATCGGTCATATTTTGTTTTCATTATCTGTTGAAACTGTGAGCATGCCTAAATCCTGTATACTGTTTTCATTACAATTTATTGAGGTTTAGTCCGTCACTACCTCTCAGCATGTAGTTTGGGTTCGTTACTTCTAAGTTGGTGTACTCATGTTACCCCCTGCACCTTGTGTGCATATCCAGGTACAGCGAGACCCGGTAGTGGTTTCTGAGCTGCAGTCAGAGTTTCTTTCGAGGCATCGAGGTAGCAGCTGGTGATCGCAGCCTCGATTATCTCCTTCTCTATCTACCTGTCTTATTTAGTTATTTTAGCAACTTTATGTCGGCATTGTATTTTGATATTCTATGTAGTACCTCATGATTCGACGACACTAGATCTAGGTTTGGTTTTAAATGATGTTTCAATAATGTTAAACTTTTAAATGGATTTCTGCTGATACTTCCGCTACTGAATTTACAATTTTTCTGAAAAACAATCTTACTTCAACAAAAATGTGTGGCTTGATTGATTCAACGACAGGCGCCATCACGACGGGTGTTTTGGGGTCGTGACAAGTTGGTATCATAGCTCTAGGTTAAATAGGTCTCGCCAGTCATAAGCAGGTTTAGTAGAGTCTTGCGGATCGGTACAGAGACGTCTATACTTATCTTCGAGAGGCTAAGAACCCTTAGAAAAAATCTCACATTCTTGAATTCTATCGTGCGAATCTGTTGACTCCTGGAACTAAACTTCTATTGTTCTCATTCTCTCACAGATGGTGAGGACTCGCTACTGATCAGGGTGACCAAACACCAGCTAGAGGTCGAGGCCGTGGCAGAGAAAGGGGTGCATCCCACGCAGCAGCCGGGGCAGTACTTGTGGACCCTCATATTGTTCAGGATCAGGTCCCCGCCGCAGATATTCCGACGGGACCGGCTCAGGCACCGGCAGTGCCTATTATGATTCTGGGTCTTTATGAAACCCTTGCTCAGATTCTGACTGTGCGCACCGGTCTTGCACAGGCAGTCGATATGTCTACTACTGTCGCTACTTCTCAGGCCGGGGGAGGCACTCAGAATCCAGCTGCCCGGACACCTGAGCAAGTTACCCAAGGGCTTCAGACACCGGGGGCAGCTCCAGCCCAGCCAGTTGCCCCAGCCCAGGATTTTGTTGTCCCAGCTTTGGCAGACGATGAGCAGCGCAAGTTGGAGAGGTTTGGTAGAATTCAACCTCCGACTTTCAGTGGTACTGAGGGCGAGGATGCCCAGGGATTCTTAGACAAGTGTTAGAGGATTCTTTCCACTACAGGGATATTGGAGGCCAGCGAAGTCCCATTTACTACCTTCCAGTTCTCAAGAGCTGCACTAGCTTGGTGGGAGGCCTATGAGAGGCGTATACCTGTTGATGCAGTGCCCCTTACCTAGCGTCAGTTCTCCATTCTGTTCCTGGAGAAGTATATACCGCAGTCCCGTAGAGAGGAGCTGCGCAGGGAGTTTGAGCAATTGCGTCAGGGGGACATGATCGTGACGCAATATGAGATGAGGTTCTCCGAGTTAGCCTGTAATGCTATTTGGTTAATTCCTACGGATAGGGAGAGGATCAGGAGGTTTGTTGATGGCCTCACTTATCAGCTTCAGATTTTTCTGACCAGGGAGAGGGTATCTGGCGCTTCTTTTGAGGAGGTAGTTAACATAGCCAGAGAGATTGAGTCAGTTCGCCGCCAGGAGCGAGTCGAAAGAGAGGCCAAGAGACCTCGAGGATCTAGTGGTTTTGTTGGTGTTCATTCAGGAGGTCAGTCTCAGCACAGAAGAGGCCGTTCATTTAGGCCTCCTCAGCCAGCCCGCCCAACCTACAGTGGTGCTTCATCGGGGCATGGTCCCCGCAACTCTCATCCGGGCCGTTCATCATTCAGTGCTCTTCTAGCCCAGAGTTTATCTCGGCCGCCATCAGTTTAGGGTTCCTCGGCGCATGGTTCTTCTAGTAGTTATTCTGGTTCCAGGGTTTCGCTTCAGTCCCCACCGTCATTTGCTGAGAGGGGTTTCTTTGAGTGTGGTGATCCGGGTCATATCAAGAGGTATTGTCACCGTCTCTCGGGTGGTTCATTCCAGCAGAGGATCCAGCCTTCAGCTTCAGCATCAATTACTACACTACCCGCCCAGGCAGCTAGGGGTGGGGGTCAGTCAGCTAGAGGCCCCCCTTGAAAGGGAGGTCGATCAGGCGGAGGTCAGGATTACTTTTATGCACTCCCAGCCAGACCAGATGCTATGGCCTTAGATGCAGTGATTATAGGTATTGTCTTAGTTTGTCACCGAGATGCTTCGGTCTTATTTGATCCCGGTTCCACGTATTCTTATGTTTCATCATACTTTGCCCATTTTCTGGATATGCCCCGTGAGTCCGTAGTTACATCTGTTCATATGTCGACTCTGGTGGGCGATACTATTATTCCGGACCCTGTGTGTGAACACCCAATTTTTGCCCCGCATGGAAATTACTCCTAAAAATAATCAAAAAATAACTTTTAATGAATTTTAGGAACTTTTCTTTGTTTAGTTGCATGTCATGCATGTTTAATACTTCAAAATTATAGAAAAATCATAAAAATTGTCACATTTTAATTTCATGCCATCTTAGGTTTAATTTGTATATTTTAGGAATTAATTATTCTTTAATTGTTAGATTAATACATGAAAATCACAAAAAATATACATTAGCTTTAATCAATTAGTTTACTTAATTAGTTAATTAGGTCGTTTTGGTAAAAACAAATTTAATTAGTAGTAAAATGACTATTTTTGAAAGATAAAATTTGCCTCTCATATTAAATTTGCCCAATTTCAGGGCCCAAATTACCCAAGCCCATACCGTCCTAGCCCACTACTCAAATACTCATTCCCTACCAAACGACCCCTAACCTCATTAAATACCCCTAAGACCTAGACCTAATTTAGAGCCCCTTCCCTTTAGAACCCCTGCGCCGTTTCCCTCCCCCCTTCTTCTTCCCCACTCTCTCATCTTCAACACACACATTAAAGATGAACAAAAATCAGCACCCCTATTTAGAAAACCAGCGACCTCTCTAACCTTACAGCCATCAAAGAACACACAAGAACCAAAAAACAGACCCTTCTTCAACAACTAAGAACCCCACAAGCAACACCTCTTCTCCTCACAGCGCTGCCGCCTTGGCTCCGCCACCAGCCACCAGCCACCAGCGAACCACCTTCTTTCCACCCCAAATGCCACCATAAACCCCTTTTATCTTCCTCCATTTTATCATGTAATAAACTCCTTAAGAGCTCAATGAAAACGGCTAAATATGGAAAATAAAATACTCTAAAATCTAAAAAAAAAAAAAAGGGAAGAAAACTGAAATAGCAAAGACTTGGAGAAATTCTCAGTGAAGAAAGGAAAGCAAATTCTGTTTGAATCTTGCTTGGAAGTGAAGTGCTTAATCTCAAATTTCTGGCCGTTTTAGAGCTTTTGGTTCTCTATTAATTTGTTGGTTAATCTCTAGGCTTCTAAGAGTGATTGAACTCTTAAATTACTGCCGAGCATTGTTGATTCACTTCTTTGCTGGGTTCCAGATTTATTTCCTATCATCGCCTCTCTTTATGTTGTTGCAGCAAGGTACTCTTCTCGATTTTGACTCTGTAAATTGATTTGGATCACTCGTGTTTTTTTATGAAAAGGCATTTCGAAAATTACATGTTGTTCTCTGTTAAACTAGTGATCATTGTTAATGATTTACATTTCATATCTATTTGAGTATAAAGTTGGATTCAGATATTGTCATAACACTTTGCATCTGAATTGGAGGTGTGTTGATTCCGGCGAAACTTTCTGAACAGAGGTTCTTTCTTCATTTTCTTTAATTTGTAAATGTTTGATGAAGTTGCCTCGTGTACATAACTTGTTTAGGTGCTTTTAATCAAAGATAGGAATAAATTCCTATATTACTGGAATATAGTGTCGTTTGGGTGTTGTTGAAGTTTGTTATTGAACCTTTGCTTTAGTCATTTGATCAATTGTATAAGACCTCTTATCTTAGCCTTCAATGGATGATTCTTTCCTTATTTGTTTTGGCTTAATCGTTATGTTTATTTATGCACTCAGTTAAAAGATGGTTTACTCGAGCATCATTTGAAGCCCTTTTATTTTAAGTTAGAAACTGGACCGTGCAGTGTGGTTGAAGCATGAAGATTCTTTTGGGCCGTTTGGACTTAGATAATTTAAGTCTATTAGGCCAAGAGCTAATAAATTCATAAACTGGCTTAATCTTTTCATAACTAATTTACATCATTTCCGCAATTTTATATCTCCATAATTCATGGCTTTACAATAATCTCAAACCTTAGGAAAATTAGTTAACTTATAAACATTCGTAGTTTTGCTTTAGGCCCGATTAATAAATCATCGTGGCCGTGGGTACGGTTCTCGTGGCATGGTCACGATACCTAAACCCCAACTCGAGTGTGTGTTTCACATGACTCGACCATAACTTCCAATAAAAATAAAAGTTAACACGTTGTAAATCGTGGGTGCGTTTCACGTGGCGTGATTTGCAACGTGTACAAAAGCAAACGAGTGCGCGGCATCACGACTTATTCAAACAAATTCCATAAATATTAAAAGCGGCTTAAAGGTTTAAAATGCACAATAGGTTTAAAATACGTAAATAATCAGATAATTTAGGCTAAATATTAATAGTTAAGCGACCATGCTAGAACCACGGAACTCGGGAATGCCTAACACCTTCTCCCGGGTTAACAGAAATCCTTACTCGGATTTTTGGTCGCAGACAACTTAAAACAGAGTCTAAATTTCCTCGGTTTAGGATTTCAATAAATGATGTCCCGGAACATCGTCAAAATCCGGGTGGCGACTCTGAAAACTAAAATAAATCCCAAATCCGAATAATGCCACTTAAAGTGGAGAAACTCCCTTATTACCCTTCATTAATCCGGGGGTAACAAAGAAGGTGTGACAACTCTGGCGACTCTGCTAGGGAATTGCGAACCCAGAATCTCTGGTTCATGGTTCAAGAATTTGAGTTTAGAATAGCTGTTATATTTGGATTTCATTATTACCTGATTTTTACATGTTTAAACCTAATGTGCTAAACGCCGCTTTTTTACCGCGTTGATATTATCTGAACTGTATATAAATTGTGCTGAAACCCTCTTCTCTCTGAGTCTTCTAAATCATCTCGGAAGTGTGCACTTCGTGTGACTTCTTTTCTGTTAGAGTCATATCCAAATTTTAGAATGAGGTTCGGACAAGTTGCAAAGCCGGTGAAGATTCTGTATTCCCGATACGCTGCCCCCCTTCCCCCGACTCGAGCTGTCCGCTCGAGTAAGCCTGGTCTAGGACAAAACCCCAGGATATAAACTTAGTATAACAAGGTCTCATTCCGGATCCCTAGTAGGTGTGTTGTTTGCATCACGTGCATTTAACTTAGGGGACTCAACACAGGGGTTGGGTCCGTCTAGGAC